>JACEFZ010024183.1:0-63070 GCA_014155875.1 Cepaea nemoralis | reverse complement strand
TTTTTACTCTTGTTGACTGTTGTGTTGTGTTATCTTTCTGCGCATTGAGGTGTTTGTTGTTGTTTATCTTCCTCTGCGCGTTGAGGTGTTTTCATAGCGCTTATCTGTTCTGGGTGGGATTGAGCTTCCCCAAGATTTCCCAAGGCTGAAGCGGTTGCTTGGGAATTACATGCTTCTTCAGTTTGGTCGGTAGAGGACACATTCTGTAAGATTTGAACTGTATTTCTCAGCAGCAAATTTTCATCTCGCAGGAGTGCGACTTCTGTCTTGAGAGCATTGTAATCACTGCTTATCTTGTTGTTTGCTTCAATGTTGGTTGAAACAGTGACAATGAGCGCCTTTAGTGATTGTTCTAGTTCCTCAATGCGCTGTTTACAGTCGCACGAATGTCCATTGATAGTCAAGATGCTATTGTTATCTGAGGCAGGTACTTCTTCAACAATGTCAACATTGGGTTTTATGTTGTTTTGGATACGCTCCATTGGGTATTCAATGGCCAATAGCACTGGTGGGTTGGCAGGCCTCGTGTTGATGTTGTCATGTACACTCATCGTATGAGTTAATTGACGAACATTGTTAGCTGGTTTGCTGTCGACAGCTGTAGTTGTGGGCTGCGTAGATTCGGTGAATGCCTGTGTCGAGTTTTCAAGTTCAACAAAATCTACTTTTAGCCAGGAATTAATGTTTTCATTACTGCCCTGTGTCATGAGTTTATTTTTACTGCGGTACAAATGTATCGTAATCACTGGCGTCGTAATCAGATCCTCAACATGGGCGCCGCGCTTATCTTGCCTGTGTTCAATTAGTTCAAGTCTGTAGTAGTTGAGTAGGCAAGTTCGGAATGCCTCATAATGGAGTGTGTTGTTGAAGGAAACAGTAACACACTGTCCTGAGTTGGTGTGTTTGACGACTAGGCCGGTGGGATTTATGCACTTGGATAGCTTATTCTTCACGGCCCTCTCTTTGTTTAGTGTGTAAGTTTTATTGACAGCCGATCGTAAACCTGAGCGAGTCCTTTCACCATTCACTTCCAATACGGAGCACTCTCCTTCCCCTGACATTATTGCATAATATTACGAATAACTAAACTTGAAGAACGCAGCAATCGCATTGTTATCTAGCCACGCCGCGGGCAATTTGAGGTCCCGTGGTTGTTTCTGACACGCCTCGTGCACTTGATTGGTTAAAATTTAATAGTGTTCAACTATCACTCGAAATGAATATTATATATAACACACATTTTTGCGATAATCAACACTTGTATTAATCTAAAAACTATTTAACCACATCCTCAGAATCACAACGAGCACATTCATATAAAAATCCATGATAGGTGATTCAGCTTGCAGCAATAATAATCCGAGAAGCAAGAGATACGAAAACACGTCTTCACTCTCCGGTAGGACACACGAGTCTGAGATAGATAGATAGATAGATAGATAGATAGATAGATAGATAGATAGATAGATAGATAGATAGATAGATAGATAGATAGATAGATAGATAGATAGATAGATAGATAGATAGATAGATAGATAGATAGATAGATAGATAGATAGATAGATAGATAGATAGATAGATAGATAGATAGATAGATAGATAGATAGATAGATAGATAGATAGATAGATAGATAGATAGATAGATAGATAGATAGATAGATAGATAGATAGATAGATAGATAGATAGATAGATAGATAGATAGATAGATAGATAGATAGATAGATACACATACACAAACTAACATTGCCAATGTTCACAGATTTTACCCTCAGACCGCAGGGAGACACACTCTACAACTGCTCGGGGGGCAACATCTTGCTGCCGTGGGAATTTGAACCTGTGAGAGAGGAGGTTCAGGTTAGTGTTGGGATAGTGAACCTGTGAGAGGGGAGGTTCAGGTTAGTGTTGGGATAGCGAACCTGTGAGAGAGGAGGTTCAGGTTAGTGTTGGGATAGCGAACCTGTGAGAGAGGAGGTTCAGGTTAGTGTTGGGATAGTGAACCTGTGAGAGAGGAGGTTCAGGTTAGTGTTGGGATAGCGAACTTGTGAGAGAGGAGGTTCAGGTTAGTGTTGGGATAGCGAACCCGTGAGAGAGGAGGTTCAGGTTAGTGTTGGGATAGCGAACCCGTGAGAGAGGAGGTTCAGGTTAGTGTTGGGATAGTGAACCTGTGAGAGAGGAGGTTCAGGTTAGTGTTGGGATAGTGAACCTGTGAGAGAGGAGGTTCAGGTTAGTGTTGTGAATATGAACCTGTGAAAGAGGAGGTTCGGGTTATTGTTGGGAATTTTAACCTGTGAGAGAGGAGGTTCAGGTTATTGTTGGAAATGTGAACATGTTAAGAGACCCTTTTACTACTCCGTCTACCTTGCACTCCGAATGTTGTGGGTTCGATTCCGGGCTACGTCTTTCGGTTCACGGGTCAATTTTTCTTGGGATTTGTGGGGGTTGTCGCTGGAGCTACGGAGTTCGTGCTTTGTGCTATGCTTTCGGCAGGCCGCTCTGCGGAAAGAGACAGAGCCATGTGGGATAAAACCCGGGGGAATGAAGTCAATCCTCTCGACTTTTAAGCGACTTTTTAAAGCGACTACTGGATCGAACGAGGAGAAGACAACTCTTATGTCAGTTTTGTCGATATCCATCTCACTTAGCCCTGAGTGATTTTCAGAGCAGCTGGCCGAGTGGCTGGAATGCCGGATTCTCCTTCGGCAGACCCGGGCTCGAATCCTCGGTAAGGTGTGGAGTATTTTTTTTCTGTCTGGGGCAAAAAGAAAACTCTAACCTGCACAGTTCGCGGCGACTGCACTAGCCAGGCGGCCTTAATACCTCAGGCTCAAGACCCCCTGCCATACACAGCAAGGTACTATGTTGGCAGTAAATGACAGTTGACCAAAAGCTCACCTTCATGACAAGCATTTCGCATATGCTGTAGAGGTTGAATGTTAGGTGCAAATGAGGCTAAGTCTGCAGAGCACGTATTTTGATTCTAATGGCTTGGAAACACTGATATAGCGTAGGGTTGATTGTCCCTCTGTTGGTGGAAATTGTGCCGGGACATAAATGGGAAATTTAATAGGAGACATAAATGGGAAATGTAAAAGTAATTATAAACGCTGTTCTAGTTCGTTTATCGTAATTTAAGATGTCAGTTTGTAATGTACGTACTGATTTGTTCTTCTGTTTACACCATGGTCTCATGGGTTCTTCACTACTGCTGATTTTTCTAGACCCGTATCCACGTGGTCAAGTATGAGTGGATATTTCAACACCAAGACAGAAGGACCATTACGACCATTGCTACCTATGACTACACAAGTTCGATAGGTGTAAGTTATGTATTTGTTACGGTTTTCCCTTTCCTCCATCCTCGCTGTGGGTAGTGGCGAGAGGCTGCCTGTTGACAATCTCATCTCACCTCATAATCTCATCACATCTCATCATCATCTCATCTCATCTAGATCCTTTTGTACCTTGCGGTGTCGTGGTAAAACATAGACAGCGGGTGGGTGCCCAGGGCTTCATGTATTGAGACTCCCATGAACTCCCTCTGTCCATCGTTTACGTGGCCGGCCTCGTCCTCTGCCATCATTTGATCTGTACATCATTGCTTGTTGTTTATCAGTCTTCCGTTTGATCGAAAACCTGGCAAACTACTAACTAACTTATTCTTCACTGGGGTTGGATGGGTGGGGGAGGGGGGAAGAAGGTATGGCAATATATGTTCTTGTTTATATGTGACTATCATGTCCGGGTTTCTAGAGGAGTAGGAGGAAACCTGGAAAGGAAGAAGAAGAAGAAGAAGAAGAAGAAGAAGAAGAAGAAGAAGAAGAAGAAGAAGAAGAAGAAGAAGAAGAAGAAGAAGAAGAAGAAGAAGAAGAAGAAGAAGAAGAAGAAGAAGAAGGAAGAGTAGGAGAGGAGGTGGAAAGATAGAAGAGGAGGAAGAAGAGAAGGAAGACAAGAAGAAAAAGAAAATGAGGAAAGAGGAGGATGGGGAGGGGGAAAGGAGGAAGAAGAGGAAGAAGAGGAAGACTAACAAAAACAAAAACAACAAACATGGAATAAAAATGGAAAGAACAATGATGGCAGAACGGTTGATAGAATGACAATATAAATAAAGAAATATGAAAATAGAAAGAGAACATTCGAATGACAAAAGAAAGAAAGAAAGAAAGAAAGAAAGAAAGAAAGAAAGAAAGAAAGAAAGAAAGAAAGAAAGAAAGAAAGAAAGAAAGAAAGAAAGAAAGAAAGAAAGAAAGAAAGAAAGCAACGGGCTCACATTCGATTACCGACCCCACTAATGAGGTGTCTTCAAATTGTCCCAAGGAAGATATCCAAATTCAGCGACGCCATCATTGTCGATGATGGCCGTCGACTAAAGAAACTGCTGATCATCAACTTGTCGAACAGCCACAGGGGCACCATGAAGATTCGAGTTCATTTTAACGGCAGCATGTAAGTGTTGCTGATGTCGTTGTTCATGCATTGCGATGTTCATATATGGGGATGTCTCATAAATAGAGATGTGTATTTACAAAAATGTTCATGTATAGAAATGTCTCGTGTACAGAGATGTTCATATATAAAGATGTCTTGTGTATAGAGATGTTCACATATAGAGAGAGATGGAGATAGAAATATTCATATTTATAGTGAGAGATGTCTTGTGTGTGTGTGTGTGTGTGTGGTGTGTGTGTGTGTGTGTGTGTGTGTGTGTGTGTGTGTGTGTGTCTGTGCCTCATATAAAGTGATGTTCATATATATATATATATACAGATGTCTCATATAAACAGATGTTCATTTATAGAGATGTTTCATTTAAAGAGATGTTCATATATAGAGATGTTCATATACAGAGATGTATTATTAAAGAGATGGCTCATATATGAATATATGAACTCCAACCTCTTTCTCCATATAGCTTTTCCTATATAGCTTTTCCTATATATCTTTCCCCATATGTCTTTTCCCATGTATCTTTTCCTATAAATCTTTCCCCATATATCTTTAAAAATATGTCGTTTCCCATATATCTTTCCCCATATATATTTCCCTCAGATATGACTGAGCTACCGTATAACAGTAGACCTGCTTTCTGTTAGCGCCGAACGTTGGGCGGCGCTTACCAAACCCGACACGCCACATTGTGCCAACGGCTTCGTGCGGAAGAGCGCAATTGGGGGGGTACAAGCCTTACCCTGGTGCGAGGAAATGCAACCTAAAGACAAAATGTCATGACAGGGCAGACCAGGCCCTAAGCCTTGGTTGGCGGCTGGTCTAGGATCGAAGCTCCGACAGGCGGACAGTTAGAGCAATGTTTTGCTGATCCGGCAGCTTCTGCAGCTTGTCTTGCTCCAGATGTAGAGGTGTTACCTTTCCTCTGGAGTGAACTAGGCATGCCGAGAGAGGGATCATGCTGCATGGGCAACACATGATCTCTATATTTTAGCCCAGGCTTTGTGCTGTGGAGAGGCAATAACTCCATCCCTGGTCTTAACTGGTCTCGGAATCAAAGCGAGAGGCAACTGTTACGGGTTATAAGTCCCTGTCAATTGGCGTAGACATGGGGCGCCACGCGTTGCCTCTGACGGTGGGAGACACCTACAGGTGTCACTGATCAGCTACCGCCCGCCTCAAGCTGGGCAAGCCCCCGGCCAATTGGGTGCTGATCCGCCACAGCCTGCCTGCTTCAATGGGTGCTTGGGGCTAGGACAAAATCTGAATCGCAGACTGTAAAACCAATGCACCAGGTACTAATAAAAAGAAAAATAGGAACCTCAAACTACGGCGGGCAACCTGGAACGTGAGAACCATGTGTCCAGGATTTTCCACTGACTTGGCCAATATTGACGATGTGAGAAAAACGGCTGTGATTGATGCCGAACTCAATCGTCTTAACATTGATATTGCTGGCCTGCAGGAGACTCGCCTCGCTAAGGAAGGGTCACTCAGGGAAACAATTACACCTTTTTTTGGAAGGGTAGAGGGCAGGCAGAAAAAAGGCAACACGGTGTGGGCTTTGCAGTGAAGAATTCGCTTCTGGGAATGATTGAAATTCCAGCAGGAGGAAATGAAAGACTATTATCCCTGCGCTTGGCAACCTCTTGTGGTTTTGCCACCATTATTACTGCATATGCACCGACACTCGATTCCTCTGATGATGTGAAGGATTCGTTCTATGAGGAGTTAGACTCCGTGATCAAGGCAGTTCCGAAATCTGACTACATTTATATGCTCGGTGATTTCAATGCTCGTGTGGGCAAGGACTCGAGTTCATGGCCAGTGTGCTTTGGAAAATACAACATCGGCCGCATAAAACAAAAGGGCCGCATAAGGTCACATGGAAACATCCAAGATCCGGCCATTGGCACCAGCTGGACTTCATCATCACACGGAGACAACATCTGAACCATATATCATTGACTCGAAGTTACCACAGTGCTGACTGTGATACGGATCATTCTTTGGTTTTTGCAAGGGTTAGACTGAGACCAAAGAGAATCTACACAGCTAAACACAAATCTAGCCCCAGGATTTATATTATTAACACTCACGATCCTGAAAAGTGTTTTCAGTTTCAACAGCAACTTGAAGACGCTTTCACTGATACATCAGGAAATTGTACAGTAAATGAAAAGTGGGGTCAACTTAAGGAAACTCTTTATAAAACTGCCGTGGGGGTTTACGGCACTGTGGATCATAAGAGGCAGGACTGGTTTGCGGCAAACAGCCAGACTCTACAGCCCTTGATTGATAAGAAGAAGATAGCTCTCTTAAGAAACAAGGAAAGACCAACGCGTAACACTCTGAGTGAGCTAAGGCAAGCTAGGAAGGATGTGCAAAAGGCTGCCAGGCAGTGTGCAAATGATTATTGGGTCAAGTTATGTGAGTCCATTCAAATCGCAAGTGATAAGGGAAACATCAGAAGCATGTATGAAGGAATAAAGAAAGCCTGTGGTCCAATGATCAAAAGAAGTGCACCATTGAAAACCTTGACTGGAGAAATCATAACTGATAAGAAACAGCAGATGGACAGATGGGTAGAGCACTATTTGGAGCTTTACTCAAGTGAGACCAAACTAGCGGATGATGCCCTCAACGCCATAGAGGCTCTACCAACTCTTGACCACCTGGACACACTTCCCACTATAACAGAAATTAAGTGTGCTATAAATGAACTTGCATCTGGCAAGGCTCCAGGTAAGGATGGGATTCCAATAGAGGTTTTCAGGAGTGGGCAAGACACACTCACTCTACAGATCCACCAGCTAATAGAGCTATGCTGGCGAGAAGGACAAGTCCCACAGGATTTCAAAGATTCAAGCATCATAACACTGTACAAGAACAAGGGCGATCGGAGCGACTGCAACAACTATAGGGGTATCTCACTTCTGTGTATTGTTGGAAAAGTATTTGCCAGAATTGTTCTGCGCAGACTTCAAGTCCTAGGAGATCAAGTCTACCCAGAATCACAGTGTGGCTTTCGACAGAACCGGTCTACCATTGATATGATATTCTCATTGCGACAAATGCAAGAAAAATGCCGGGAACAGAATCAACCACTGTTTATTGCCTTCATCGACCTCACAAAGGCATTTGATTTGGTCAGTTCAAGGCACTAAAGAAGATTGGCTGCCCACCACCTCTTCTGTCCATTGTGGAATCGTTCCACACAGGCATGAAGGGTATAATCAAGTTTGATGGTGCAACTTCTGAAGAGTTTGAAATCAAGAAGTGGAGTTAAGCAAGGTTGTGTATTAGCTCCCACCCTCTTTGGAATATACTTTTCACTTCTACTGAAATATGCCTTTCGTGATCAGGATGGTGATATATACATTCACTCACGCTCAGATGGCGGACTCCATAATGCTCAGAGATTGAAGACCAAGACCAAAATTAGGAGGGTACTGATCAGAGAGTTGCTTTTTGCAGATGATGCTGCAGTTACGACCCACTCTGAGGAAGAATTGCAATGTCTACTATCTGCATTCTCCAATGGTTGTTCTGAATTTGGTTTAACAATTAGCAAAAAGAAGACACAGATTATGTCACAATGTGCACATGGGGTACCATCAATCTTTATTGACGACGCCGAACTAGAGATGGTAGACCATTTTACATATCTAGGATCAGTGGTAAATAGCAAATTATCCCTAGATCAGGAAATCAACATCCGGATTGGTAAGGCAGCAACAACAATGAACAGGTTAAGAAAAAGAGTCTGGGAGAACAGGAAGCTTACTGCCAAAACAAAAGTCCTTGTCTATCAAGCCTGTGTCCTTAGTACTCTTCTTTATGGCAGTGAAACCTGGACAACTTACTCACACCAAGAGAAACGTTTAAACAGCTTTCATATGCGGTGTCTGCGAAGAATTCTTGGTATTAAGTGGCAAGACAAAATCACAAATACTGAAGTATTGGAAAGATCAGGTTGTGTGACGGTTTATTCCATGCTCAGTCTTCGTAGACTTAGATGGATAGGACATCTTAGGAGGATGGATGATGGTAGAATACCAAAGGACATCTTTTTTGGTGAATTACAGATGGGTAAGAGGTCTCAGGGTCGGCCTCTACTACGATACAAAGATGTGTGTAAGCGGGACATGATTGATACAGGCATTGATAATGCACATTGGGAGCAAGTCGCCGCTGAACGTGTTGCATGGAGGGCAAACATCAGAAATGGAATAAAGACAAAGGAGAAAATTATTGCAGATAAGTCACACACCGAGAGTGTGAGACGTAAGATGGTGCATGATGGTGGAAATGACCACGTGTTCACATGCACCCACTGTGAACGAACATTTACAGCGCGAATTGGCCTTATCAGTCACATTCGCTACCGCCATAGGTAAAAGTTATTATGCCTTTTTAAAGCACAAACTATCGTCTGTCAAGACGGCAAGGTGCCAATGAATATATTTCCCCATATATCTTTCCCCATATATCTTTCCCTATATATCTTTCCCCATATATCTTTCCCCATACATCTTTCCCTAAATATCTTTCCCCATATATATTTTCCTCTATGTCGTTTCCCGTATATCTTGTCCTTTATATCTTTCCCCATATGTCTTTTCCCATATATCTGTTCCTATATATCTTTCCCCATATATCTTTTCCCACATATCTTTCCCCATATATATTTCCTCATATATCCTTTCCCATATATCTTTCCCTATATATCTTTCCCCATATATATAAGAATCTTTCCCCATATATCTTTCCCCAAATATCTTTCCCCATATATCTCTCCCAATATGTCTTTTCCCATATATCTTTCCCTATATATCTTTCCTTATATATCTTTCACACAGCGTTACCTCTTTTACTACCGTGTTACTAAATTGTAATTTAATATACACATGATGAATGTACATTTTATCATTACAGATTAAACGCTGGTTGGGCGGTAAGTATTCTTTAGCACAAACAAAGACAATTAAGTCGTGGAGACAAGTGTTGTGATTGCTAAGAGGAGAATACCAGACCTCACATTATTTATTTATGTGTGGTTGGGGGATGTGTGTTTGGCTGGGTGATTGGGGGTGTTTGGGTGGCTGGTGGAGGAAATGTGAGTGGTGTGAGTGTGTGTGGGTTATGGCATGGGTGAGGGAATGTGTGTGTGGGTGGGGAGATGTGTGTAGGTGGAGGATGTGTGTGAGGGGGATGGATGGGTGGGGGTGTATGTGTGCCTGGGTGTGTGTGTGGGTGGTATGTGTGCGTGGGTGGAGGGTGTTTGTGCGGGGGGATGTGTGGGTGGGTGGGGGGATGTGTGGGTGAGTGGGAGATGTGTCTCATAACATGGTAATATGCATTGGTTATGCTTACAACGTTCATTTGAAAATGGTTTTTTGTTTTCTATGTGAATGCATCATACACTATTGATGAACGAAAGATGAGTGATCGGAATGGTCGAATATGGGACGGGAATGCGTGCCCAATTTGTTACCCATTGAAAATAAAGTTCATTCGTTCTTTCGTTCGTTCGTTCCATTTGAACATGCGGGATGTGCATCACATCTACGAAGGGGTTTCAACTGAAAAACTTATTTTTATTTTTAAATGTATTTTGAAAAAGTACAGACCAAATGTATAATCTTAGATATAGTCACCACTGCGTTCAATGCAAGTTCTACAGCGCCGTAAAGTGTTTGGATTTCTGTAGAAAAACAAAAACTTATCTTGGTTGCGTGTGTAACCACTCATGCACCACCTGCTGCCCATCTTCATCGGAGCGAAAAGTCTGTCATAGAAGTCACGCCCATTTGAAATTTCCCACTCCACTCCTACACTTGCTGGACTAACAGGCATGCGTCACCACACTGGACCTTTATTCTCCGATGAATTTCTATAGGTTTCACCCCTTCACTGGCTTTAAAAAAAAAAAAAAAACTGTTGGTGCATATCAAAAATGGAGCGGCCATCTTTAAACTGTCCTTATTACGCCACCTAGCGGCTGGCCGAGTGGCTGGAACGCCGGACTCTCATTCGGGAGACCCGGGTTCGATACCTCGGTAAGGTGTGGGATTTGTTTCTATCGGGGGCAAAAAGAAAATCCTAACCTGCACAGTTTGTGGCGACTGCACTAGCCAGGCGGCCTTAATTCCTCAGGCTCAAAAACCCCTCTGCCATACACCGCAGGGTACTATACTGGCAGTAAATGACAGTTTTGACAGTTTTTCATCTGCACTGTGATGGTACGTGCGTAACACTCTTAACATTCTACACAAAAATATTAACAGGTTACAAGACAATAGCATTATTATCGTAATTTCTATCACACTGTTAAGGTTTTCATTTAAATCCTTCTCGTATGGTGAATATTGATGGCAAAGGTCAGACAATAATAAAGAAGAAGTATTGGTAACAAAAAGCAGCCATAAGAATTCACAAGCAGCTTGGAGCTTTTCAAGATATTAAAGAGGGTGTTTGAAAGGGTTATGTATTACCACCCGTTCAATTTGTACATCGTCATCATCATCATCACCATCATCATCATCACCATCATCATCATCATCATCATCATCATCATCATCATCATCATCATCATCATGATCATCAAGTTCCATGCAAGCTAGAGTATGCGTTCATGACTCTTCACAGATCTCGGTCTTTGGTTTTCTGGATTAAGATGACATTCCTCCAGGCCGCCGCCTAAATCTATCCAGCATAATTTCTCTTTGTTTGCCTCTGACTCTCTTCCTCAATCTTTCCAGTTGTCACGACGTCCTCCCCTGCCTCTCTTCTCATCACATGCCCAAAGAAAGCAGCTTGTCTCTTTCTTATTGTTGTATGTAATGTTCTAGTTTAATTAGTCTCTTTCAGGGGTAGCTACAGTTTTCAATTGTTATGTTGCCCAGTTTGTCCCCTAATCTCTGCTTCTTCTTCCATGAGCGCCAACCAATATTTATTAACTTGTTTATGAGCTAGATTTATGGCCTCTAATGGTCCCCCAATTGCCATTGATTGGTAACAGGAATGCAGACGGACCTGCTTCGCTACACGGTCTCGCAGAAAAACTAAGACACTTATCTAGAAAACACGCAAAACCCAACGAATCTAAAGAAAAGGCAGCATTTATTTGTGGGCAGGCAGAGCCCACAAGCTCGGGAAGGCAATCTGCCCACGGGAGGAGGAATCCAGATACCCCTGCAGTCGAAATCGGAAGAAATTGGCCTAAGTCGCATGGGACTAGAAAGTGGACGCACTACAGTTGATGCTATGCGCCAAACATGGCAAATGTTGATCGCAGAAGAATAAGAAGAAGGTGGAGGAGCAGGAGGAGGAGGAGGTGGAAGAGGAGGAGGAGGGGAAGTACTGAGGTCAGCATGACCGACTGGATTAGAGCACTCGTTCTTACACTTCCGGTTTGCTGATGCTGAGGCATCAGGTTCAACAACCTGGGCTAGATTGTTGACTTCTCGTCCTTGACTTGGGGACGCAAATTTCACGTACCGCAGAAGTCGCAGTGGGATCACCTGATGGAGAATGACACTTGTGATAGAGAAAGCTAATCCACACGCAAACTTCAGTACTACTACTGGTACTACTACAATTACTACTACTATTACTACCATTACTATCACTACTACTACTACTACCACCATTAGTACTATTACCACCATTGCTGCTAATGCTACTTCTATTACTATTACTACTACTATTACTACCATTAATACTACAACAACAACAACAACAACAACAACTACTACTACTACTACTACTACTACTACTACTACTACTACTACTACTACTACTACTACTACTACTACTACTACTACTACTACTACTACTACCATTATTAGTTTAAGTCTAAAACAGTGCTTGGTATGTGAATCATCATCCTGAAATAATTCACGTATTTGTACTTACAGCCACAAACGCACTGCTACTACTACTACTACTACTACTACTACTACTACTACTACTACTACTACTACTACTACTACTACTACTACTACTACTACTACTACTACTACTACTACTACTACTGCTACTACTACTACTACTACTACAACTACTACCACCATTACCCATTACTACTACTACTACTTCTACTACTACTACTACTACTACTACTACTACTACTACTACTACTACTACTACTACTACTACTACTACCCATTACTACTACTACTACTACTACTACTACTGCTACTACTACTACTACTACTACTACTACTACTACTACTACTACTACCACCACTACTACTACTACTACTACTACTACTACTACTACTACTACTACAGCTACTACTACTACTACTACAATACTACCACTACTACTACTACTAATACTACTACTACTACTACTACTACTACTACTACTACTACTCCTACTACTACTACTACTACCACCATTATTAGTTTATGTCAAAAACAGTGCGTCGTGTGTGAATCATCATCCTGAAATAATGTATCTATTTGTATTTACAGCCACAAACGCTGACTTCAGGTGAGTATTCCTATAGTCCATATCATCTGGCATCGGTAATCACGTCTTTCCAGTCTTCTGTCTATTGCGGACAGACATTATATGCATCTGTGAGCAAGGTAGTTTGCTCTTGCTCGCCTTCTTGGCAATGACCATACAGTTCGATGCCCGTAGCCATTGTCTCTATAAAGAGATCCCTATCTACCGCCGTGGAGCGACACTGTGAGCTGTGAATTTCTTGTGGAGTGTTTTTACATCTGTCCGCGGTTGGTTTAGTGTGAACTGCATGTTCAGAAAACTAGCGGCCAGTCGGCCGCTGAACTAACTGGGTTGCTTTATGTAATAATGTGTGGCTGCTGGTGTTCTAGTGACTGCCACTTCCATTGAAGATAAACTGTATATTTCGTGGTGAACTTTTGTGTTGGCGTTCTGGCAGCGGCATAATGCATAGTATACCTGTGCAAGCTGTTGGTTTGTCGAGACTCCTCTCTGTTCCACTATTCACAAGGGGCAGTGAGGAGCATTTTGCGTGATATTCCCTTGCACAAGAACGGAACACAATGCGACGACCATGTGCCGTGAGGTTGGAACCGCGACTAACTAACTAATTAATTAATCCAATTCCAATTCCAATTTTCAAAACAAAAATTCCAAATTCGGCCTCGTTCAACCTGCCTCTTCAGCTGTGGTTAATTGTTGAGGTCCGTGGCTTTTGTGGGTTTATTCACCCTAATTCTTGTCTTGTGCTCTCTTACGAGTGAGTCCTTTATAGGACTGGTTATGTAAGCGTTTGTGTCTGTGACGTCAGCTGGGGGTTTGGTCGGCGGTTGTCCTTTGTTCCCGTCTGCTGGTTGTTTCTTTTGTTGGTGAAGGCTCCTGGCTCGTCTGGCTTGACTGGTTGTAGTCCTTAAAAGGACTTTTTATCTGGTTTTTTACCTCCTTTGTTGTGTATTTTCTGTAGCAGCTTTTCGATGTTTTCATTTTCCTCCTTGCGCCCTTTTTCACTTTCGATTTTGAGTTTCTGTTGCCTTTCGGATTCTTGCTCTGCCGTCAGCCATGGGATCATCTCTCCGTCTTCTATATAGTACTCGTAGCCGGGTCCGTTCTCAGGTTCATAGTATACCTCTGGGTAATCTACCGGTCTCCTGAGTTTCTTGGGTTTTTTTCTTTTTTTTTTTGTCCCAGCGCCTTTTGTACCCCTGGTTCCTTCGTTCCTCCAGTCTTGCATTTTCTAGTAGCCCCTCCAAGGAAGGTTCCCGGGGCCTCTCCGTGCCATCATCATGGTGCCCATCTCGGTTTTCTTCGGATGTCTGGCGAGATATTGGTTTCCCCTTGTCGGTCGTGGCTGGGCTGCTGGCTTTAACTTGCGGTTCAGGCTCGGTCTCTTGGTTTTCATCTAGCGGTTTCTCTGTGATTTCTTGTACGACTTCTGTTGTCTTGTTTCGGAAAAGTTCCGTTTGAGCTTTCTGTAAATCTGGCTCTGATTTAATGGTATGTAGGATTTCTTCGTTCTCCTTCTTTAACAGTGCCATATGTTCCACTTCTTGCTTGATGTTTTGCTGGATCTCCTTCATCTCCGCCAGTAGTTTTTCGTTGTCGCTAGTCGGAGTCGGCGTCAGCAGTGCCTTGACTTGTTTCTTCAACTCGTCCATTTGTCTTTGCAGTTGATCTCTTTCAGATTGTGATATACCCGTGGCTGTCTCGCACCTCCGCATTGCTTCGTTGTATGGTGTCTTTGTGTTGATGGCGAGCTTTAATACGTCTTTTTGTCGTTGTAGGTACGGACAACCGAAATATCTTGCTCCATGCTTGCCCAGGCAGTTGGTGCACTTTGTTTTGTTGTTGGGTGCTCGGAAGTCCGTGTCCAGCTTTGCCAGCGGACACTCCTTGAAGGCGTGGTGATCGGCGCAGACCGACAGATTTCCGCCTTACTGCGGCATATTGCTCTGCTGTGGTCGGCCCTCTAACATCTGGAACATTGGGTGATCCTTGGGATGAATCTCTCTGGCTGCTGCATTCTCTTGTTGATTGAAACTTTGGTCGGCATTACGCTGCCCTCCGACGTCACTACTGCCAAGGTTGTAGGTATCTTGGAGTAGGCGAGGAGGCGCTCCGCTTTCAAGAATCGGATGTGAGGATTCTCTTCTCGTAGCTGCTTCAGGATTTCTTCGTCTGTCAGTTCCACTTGAATCCGCTTGACAACCCATCGGACTGTTTTTGATTCGGTGTCCCTGTCTCTGGTGTCTTTCTCCTCCTTCTTCTCTGCTGTCTTGGTTCTTGTCTGTGGTGAGCTGTCGGCGGTCTCCCTCGTGGTAGCTTCAGTAGTAGCTGTAGTTTCAGGTTCTTTGATGCAGCTAGCAGGCGGGCTCTCCACGTTCGTTTTCTTGACGGTCTTTTCGGCTACTACGCTGCACATCTTGGATACCGCGTGTTTCTTGGTGTTCTTGCTATGTGCCATTTTCCTCGTACCAGGCTTCTTGACTTGTTCAGGTGACTTGTCTTGTTAGCGCTCGCAGTGCGAAATGATTAATTAATCAGAGACTATAACTAATAAATATATGGTGGTTGCTCTTCAACTTTGTCCACCACCTGCTCTAATTGCTTCACGTGACCCCGATCGGGAGGGAGCGGGATAATCGGGTACACCACCTTGCCAAAGGATGCCCCGTAGGCGAGCGAAAGGAAAAAGGCACCTTACTTCTCCTTTGATGGGAGATGCCTCTACCCTGCCACGTGTGCTGGTGAGTATAAGAATAAGGTCACAGTGAGTTGGAAAGAGCAACAATGGAAGGAGTGGTTGTTGACAGAAGAGGCAGAGATCGACCAATGCGATAGAGAACACGTGACATTAGCAACACCTTAGGTGTGAACATGCATAACGCAGAGGAACAGGCAAAATAACGTGTCGTTCTATTGTGGTGTTATGAGAGGAACGGGAAAAATAACGAATCACTCTAATGCGCCAGGATAAGAGGAACGGGCAAAATAACGAGTCATTCTTGTGTACCGTGATGAGAGGAACGGACAAAATAACGAGTCATTCTAGTGTACCGTGATGAGAGGAACGGACAAAATAACGAGTCATTCTAGTGTGTGGTGTTGAGTGGAACAGGAAAAATAACGAGTCATTCTAGTGTGCGGTGATGAGTGGAACAGGCAAAATAACGAGTCGTTCTACTGTGCTGTGATGAGAGGAACGGGAAAAATAACGAGTCAATCTAATGCGCCAGGATAAGAGGAACGGGCAAAATAACTAGTCAAAAACCCGACACCCCACATTGTGCCAACAGCATTGGGTAGAAGAGCGCAATTGGGAGGGTACAAGCCTTATCCTGGTGTGAGAAAATTCGACCTAAAGACTAAATGGCATGGCGGGGCAGACCAGTTCCTAAGCTTTGGTCGGCAACTGGTCTAGGATAGAAGTTCCATCAGTTACAGCATTGCTTTGCTGATGTGACATCTTCTGCAGTCTTGTTCCAGATGTAGTGGTGTTAGCTTTCCGCTGGAGTAAACTAGGCAGGCCGAGAGAGGGATCATGCTGCAAGGGCAACACATGGTCACTATATTCAGCCCAGGTTTTGTGCTTTGGAGAGATATAACTCCATTTTACAAACGATCGTCTGTCAAGACGGCAAGGTGCCAGTCAGTCAATCAGGCAGTCAGTCAGTATCAATATTCGCTAGTCATGATACTTTGCTGGGGACAAATAACAATGCTTAGACCTTTACTAAAAAAAGACAAATGTACCAAGAGATTTAAACTTCAGAGACCTAAATTTATAGACATACATAAAGAGAATTTAAATTAAGAGACTTGCACTTACAGACTTAGACCTCCTTGCGCTGGTCATGTTATAAAATGGTATGAGAGCCAGTTGTTCAGAAAGCAATGGCAAACTACTGGACGTAAACTTGCCAAAAACTGGTGGGGTTGACTGCAACGTCCTGTACTGGATATGCAACTAACTTATTTGTTTTAACTTACAGATGTGTAAAAAAGCGAATTTAAATTAAGACACCTGTAGTTATAGACATGTATAAAGATAATCTAAGAGACTTGCACCAATACACATGTACTAAGAATCATACACTAAAAGACAAGTACTTAAAGGCAAATATTAAGCAGCGTGTACTTACATATGTTCCCTGAAAGTCAAAGAGTCTAACAGACATATACTGATAGACATCCATCAAGAGACGTGATCAAGTGACAAGTGCTAAGAGACATGATAAAGATACCAGTAATAAGACACATTACCAAGAGACGGGTAATAAAACACATTACAAGAAACGAGTACTAAGACACATTCCAATAGACGAGTACTAAGACACATACCAAGACATATTACCAAGAGACAAATACTTAGACACATTATCGAGAGATTATTACTAAGAGACAAACATTGTAAGAAATGTGTACTATGAGACAAGTAGTAAAAGATAAGTACTAAGACACATGACAGAGAGACGCAAGACACTAAGCTAGAGACGAGTGCTAAGAGGCAAATGCTAGGCGACATTTTATAATAAATGTGTACCAAGAGCCAAGTACTAAGTATTAGGAGATAAGTACAAAGAGACAAGTGCTAGCACACATTACTAAGTATTAAGAGACGAGTACTAAGAGACGAGTACTAAGAGACAAGTACTAAGACACATGACTAAGTATTAAAAGACAAGTACTAAGATGCTTTGCTAAGTACTAAGAGACATACTAGAACACTTGTATTTCAAATGTGTCGGTTTAACATCCGTTTACTAGAGCACTTGTACTTCAGTGTGTAGTTTGTCGGTTTATCATCCGTTTCCTCTCTCCAAGGCGACCGGTTCACATCGTCCGAGCTGGTCAACAGACTACATAACCACGGCGAACACAAGAACTACCAAGATATCGGTAAAGTCAAACGCAAAATCACAAATGAACCGCCACTACCTGAATATATTGAGGACCAAGTCCGGTTATTTATGACCAGTATGTGTCGCTGGTCAACAACTGACCATTCTGTTCAGCAAACTGACCATTCTATTCAACAACTGACCACTCTATTCAGCAAACCGACCTTTCTGTTCAGCAAAGTGACCATTCTATTCGGCTAACTGATTATTGACAATGTTATTCAGCAAACTAACCATTCTATTCAGCCACTGACCATTCTGTTCAGCAAATGACTATTCTATTCAGCCACTGACCATTCTGTTCAGCAAATGACCATTCTATTCAGCCACTGACCATTCTGTTCAGCAAATGACGATTATCTTCAGTAACTGCTTTTTCTGCTCAGCAACTGATAATTATGTTAAATTACTGACTTTTCTTCTCAGCAATCTGCAACTCATTTCACCAGCTGACTATTTCTTTAGCAACTGACCACTGTGTTCAGCAAATGACCATTCTATTCAGCAAATGACCATTCTATTCAGCAAATGACCATTCTATTCAGCAAGTGATCGTTCAGTTTTGCAACTGAAAGTTCTGTTCAGCAAATGATCGTTCTTTTATGAAAACTGACCATTCAGCAAACTGAAATTTTTATATTCAGCAAATTGACCATTTTGTTCAGCAACTGGCCATTCTTTATAACAACTGACCAGTATGTATAAAACTGACATTCTATTTAGCAACTGACCATTTTGTTTAGCAACTAAACATTCTGCTCAGAAGTAATTTCCTTGTTTCCATTTTTCCCCCTACATTTCAACATGTTTGCTTTTCTTTGTTTTTTTCCTTCGTTTATATATTTGTTTTGTTTGTTTGTTTGTTTGTTTGTTTTATTTGTTTCTTGTTTGTTTGTTTGTTTCGTTGTTTGTGTGGTTATACAAGCTGGTTTCAGACTAAGAATACACTAAACCTGAAACGTGTGGGAAATGTAATGTATTACATGGTGAATGTCATATCTCTCTCTCTCTCTCTCTCTCTCTCTCTCTCTCTCTCTCTCTCTCTCTCTCTCTCTCTCTCTCTCTCTCTCTCTCTCTCTCTCTCTGCACTGTGCGTGTGCGTGTGTTTGTGTCTCCAGTCGCCAGGCTTCTCAGTCATATTTTATGTCTTTATTCTGACTCCAGTACAAGTTCGACAGTAGCATACCCCTTTTATCGATAACATTAAACAGCTGTACTATGAGACCATCTATACTGTGGTAATCAGATAACATTAAACAGCTGTACTATGAGACCATCTATACTGTGGTAATCAGATAACATTAAACAGCTGTACTATGAGACCATCTATACTGTGGTAATCAGATAACATTAAACAGTTGTATAGCGATCTACCCTATGATAAATAGACATGAAAGACCTATCATATCTGATACGGGGATATGGTTGGTAGAGTGATTGGTTGGTTGATTGACTGGTTTGTGGGTGAGTGATAAACACATGTACGTCATAAAGAGCTGGTCGGGAATCCACAGGGCAAAAGAATTAGAGAAAGATGGAAAAACTCACGGAGAAGAGAAGCAGAAAGAGAAATGAACAACGTTGGGAGAACACGGACAAGAGACAGCTAAAGACAGGAGGGCTTGGAGTGAGTCTTTCGAGGTGCTATGGCGCAATAGGGGATAGAGGGTAACCGTAGAAGATGAAATAATCTAAGTTTACTCTGAATACATATACGACTAATATGATTTTTCTGTATTGTGGTCTGGTGATACCCACGCTGTTTTTTTTTTTTTTTTTTTTTGCATTCTTTTATGCTGGAAAAACGTTTCCTTTTATGAGATATTAATTTACCGTGCAAATACTGATGAATAATGCTCAATTTCCGTGCATTATCCTAAATCAGTGTTTCGCAGGAATTCTTCCTAACCCTTGTTATCCGATCCTATCTGATATTCAGGCCACCCATCAACATTTTGATGGTATCATTTCTTTAATTACCTATAGTACCTATAGACAGACCAGAACAGGTCAGTCTTCCTGCGCCTAAGAACAGGACACAATAGATTATGCAACCACATGTATACAAAATTCAAGATTGATGGCTCAGCCACGTGCACATGTAGTTTTGCGTCACAGACAGCAAAGCACATACTCCAGGATTGCCCAAACTACAAAATATCCAGGCGAACCTTCTGGCCTAGAGAGACAACAGTGGAAGATAAACTCTATGGACCGCTGAGACCTGAGTGAACTAAAAAAGACTGTTAGATTCATACAAGCGACAACATTGCAGATATAAACATATTTCTGGCGAACGAAAGAAGAAAAAGAAGTGCCTTAACGATTCACGTAAGTTCTTCTTTAACTGATTCATTCAAATCATTCTTTGGTGCTTAACACTCGATCTGAACCGCGATGGAGCAGTGACAAGCACGTTTGCTTGCCAACTTAATGATAATGTATTCAAATCCCACATGCAGCGGGACTTCCAGGTCAGCACAGCTTAAAATCAGTACCAAGAAATGATCTGGGAAATACAGGCGACGTTTGTGATATTGATTCAATCACGAAACCATTGTCAATTTGTAATCATTAACACGCATACATGTATAAGGCCGCACAACAGTCCGCCACTAAAATTACAGTCCATCGTGCTTTTCCGTGTAACCTCTACTCGAGAGACTAAGGGGTACTCCACATTCGCCTAAGAGTGTTGCCTAGGCTAGTGTAGGCAGGAGAGGCGCTATATCTTCTTTGATTATGGAATAAACCTTCGCGGCAACCCTATACAGAATAATAAACAGTTATATCTAAAGCTTGGAGATGCGGAAATGACAGAAGAACATGCCGTATTTCGTGGAAACAAAAACAATCAAATACAGAGGTTCTAGAAAAACTGGGAATGAAGAAAGAGTTGATGAAAGAAATAAAAAATAGCAAGTGAAATATTTTGGCCAAGTTAAAAGATATTTACACTCTTATAAAATCATACTGGAAGGCAGGGTTGAGCGCAAACGAGCAAGAGGCAGACAACGATACATGTGGGAAGATAACATCAAGAGATGGACGTACATCAGGACAGAATGTACAATCAAAGCGTGAGACAGTGTTGGAGATTCATTGGCGCCAACCTTCATTGTAGAGACGACACCTGATTGATTGATTGATTGATTGAATAATTTCTATATAAAGCAGGGGCGGGGGTAGGGGGCGAATGTCCGGACCCCGGGCAGTATAAGGCCAGCGAAATCTGTTGGTCTTGCTCTGACACGGCGACTTAAGTTCCGTAAACGTCACGTGAGCAATGCATGAAATGTGCATCTGTGTTCGGAACAACTTGCTGCTGCGAGTAGTTCTTTTGAAAACTGACCATTGCAAAGAGTCGACCGCGTTCCAGACTGACAGACGCAAACTAGAAAAAGCAACATTTTCAAAACCAGCCTCTCCAAAGAGAATAATTTCCAGCTATCATTCATTCATTCATTCATTCATTTATTCATTCATTCATTCATTCATTCATTCAGTAGCATGTCCCTTGCAGGACCTCGCTCCCATAACAATTGTCTGGAAAACTTCTCGATCATAAGCAAGATGTCCCGCGTTCGATACACCTATTTGGAGATCATTCGCCATATCCTGCATCCATCTTCTCTGTGGCCTTCTTCTTCCTGTCTTCCCAGGCATATAACCGTCCATGATGATTCTCTCCAAACTTTCATGACGTTTCAAGTAACCAATATATTTCAATGTTCTTTGTTTTATCATCTTTAGTAGCAAACCTTCTTGAATATTCAGATCTTTTCGAATGGATTCTTTTTTTTTTTCTTTACCCAAGATATTCTTAGAACTCTTCTATAACATTTATATTTCAAAGGCATTTATGTGCTAGTTCAGCTTGTTTAGTAAGTGTCCAAGTCTCACATGCGTATGTTGCAATGGGAAAGATGCATGCTCTTAAAACTCTAATTTTTGTATGTCTATCCGTCCCCCTCCACAATTTATTTCAGTATATATTTTTTTTTTTTGTTTGTTTTTTGAGAGCAATAGATATTTGTCTTTTAATTTCCTTCATTGTGTCACCGTTGTTGGTAATCAATGACCCAAGATATTCGATATTTTCCACAACCTCCAGTTCTTCCAGCTATCGCATGAGTTAATTATATTTTTGACCAAATATAACAATCTAATTTTTAAGTTGATAATTTTTATAACCCATGAATTATGTTACGCAGAAATGGTTTAAAAAGCAAGAAAATCTATTTCATTGCACCGAATTTTATCTCATTTAGCTCGGTCTCCTTCCACAGGGCGCTCTGCAAAAGCATCGCACAAAGCAAGAAATCCGTAGCTCCAGCGACGACCCCCCGGAGTCTCCGATAAAACTGCACTCGTGAACCAAACGACGTTGCCTGGAATCGAACCCACAATCTTCGGATCGCGTTTTAGACTTACGTAAGCACTTCGCCTCAGAGTTCTCCCTGATGTTATACAAATGAGGGAATAAACAGGCTGATAGGCTGGCAGGGAATGCACCTCTTGGTGGTAGATTACCTATGGACAATGGAAGGGTGGTCATGCACCTGTGGCACCAGGTGGAGAAGGAGTGGGAACAGACTGAGGAACCCGTAAGTGGAAAGGGTGAGCTTCCAGGGGATAGGCAGGGGTTTGAGTAGAATCTCAAAACTGAAACGGAAAACCAGGAGAACTTTCAATTAAATAGCGGTGATAACGATTAGTAGTGTGACTCTTCGCTGGCTGTTGAAAAAGGGTACGGGGCGCCTATGGGAATTTGCTGAGTGCAGTGATGTCAGTTCTTTGCTGAACTCAATCCAACTCGACATACAAATTGCCTTTTGGTAGAAACAAATATCCCCCACACAGAGTCTAAATCATTGTTATCATTTTACGGTCTCGGTTCCCCCAGCGCCGCCATCTTCGATAACCATCACGATTAAGGCCAAGACTGACTTCTATGGGTACACGAATGTCATTTGCCAGGGCAAGACAAAGTACTACGGCAATCCACCCGTGAACCTGACACTGTATGTAAGTATATGTTTGTTTGTCTACGTAATCTGACGCTGTATGTAAGTATATGTTTGTTTGTCTACGTAATCTGATACCGTATGTAAGTATATGTTTGTTTGTCTACGTAATCTGACACTGTATGTAAGTATATGTATGTTTGTCTACGTAATCTGATACCGTATGTAAGTATATGTTTGTTTGTCTACGTAATCTGACGCTGTATGTAAGTATATGTTTGTTTGTCTACGTAATCTGACGCTGTATATAAGTATATGTTTGCTTGTCTACGTAATCTGACACTGTATGTAAGTATATGTTTGTTTGTCTACGTAATCTGACGCTGTATGTAAGTATATGTTTGTTTGTCTACGTAATCTGACGCTGTATGTAAGTATATGTTTGTTTGTCTACGTAATCTGACGCTGTATGTAAGTATATGTGTATTTGTCTACGCAATCTAACACTGTATATACGTAATATGGCACTGTATGTAAGCATATGTTTATTTGTCTACTCAATGTGACACTATATGTAAGTATATGTGTGTTTGTCTACGTAATATGATATTGTATGTAAGTATATGTATGTCTTTATGTCTACGTAATCTGAAAGTAAACCTGACATTGTTTGTAAGAATATGTCTGTCTGTCTATGCAATCTGATATTGCATGTAAGTATATGTCGGTCTGTATGTCTACGCATTCTGACAGTTAACCTCATATTGTATGTAAGTATATGTCGGTCTGTATGTCTACGTAATCTGACAGTTAACCTGACATTGCATGTAAGTGTATGTCTGTCTGTCTACGTAATCTGAGAGTGTATGTAAGTATATGTCTATCTGTCGACGTAATTTGACATTGTATTAAGTATATGTCTGTCTACGTTATATGACATTCTATGTAAGTACAATGCATACCGCTTATGGCGATCTCGGATGTGGCGAATTGCTGTTGTGAAGAACAATATTGTATTGTACGTTGTAAATGCGTTACTATATGCTTGAACTCTTATAAGAGCAAATTCTGATAAGAAAAACTATTTCTTGGGTTCCAGGTGAGTTCGCCTTATCAGGTCTGCACTATAATATGTCTGTCTGTCTACGTAATCTGACATTGCTTGTAACTACGTGGGTAAGTTAATAAGTAAGTCACAAATGGCTGTAGAAAAATAACTACATATGATAACAACTTGAAACTAGTTTATTTTTATACATACATTGTCCCTTTATTTCTCAAAATAATTTCCACCAACATTGATGCACTTATCCCATCGTTTTATCAGTCCTCCCAAACCGGCTGCATAGACCTGCGTGCTATGTTTTCATTTACCGGTCATCCCACAGAAGTGTGTGACTTACTTATTGACTCCCCCTCGTAACGTTTTCTACTCAGCTATGCACCGCTTTACGGGACAAATATTTCTCAGCATAAACACTGACAACCCACCTTGGTGGGAGACATTTCGCGAATGACGCCGAAGTTGAATGTGAAGTGAAAACGTGGTTTAGAAAACAGAGCACGCAGTTCTATGCAGCCGGTTTGGGAGGACTGATAAAACAATGGGATAAGTGCATCAATGTTGGTGGAAATTATGTTGAGAAATAAAGGGAAAATGTATGTATAAATATAAACTGGTTTCAAGTTGGTATCACAGTTAGTTATTTTTCTACAGCCATTTGTGACTTACTTATTAACTTACCCTCGTATATGTCTGTCTACGTAATCTGACATTTTATGTATGTATATGTCTGTCTTCCTGTGTACTCTGACAGTAAACTTGACATTGTATGTAAGTATATGTATGCATATGTAATCTACATGTTATGTAAGTATATGTCTGTCTACGTATTCTGACATTTTATGTAAGTAAATGTCTGTCTACGCAATCTGACATTTTATGTAAGTATATGTCTGTGAGACCTGGACAAGCAGGCAGGCAGGCAGGAAGGCAGACAGACAGACAGAAAAAACGAAAGAACGAACGAAATTTATTTTCAGAGGATAACAAATTGGGCACGCAGGCCCATCTTACATTCGGTCCTTCCAATCACTGTCTTTCGTTCATAAATAGTACATGATACATTCACATAGCAAAAAGAGCTTTGTCAAATGAATTTTGTAAACATAAACAATGCATATTACGATGCTATGAGACATATCTACAAACACCCACACATCCCCCACCCACTACACATCCCTCACCCACCCAAACACACACCTCCAGGCACACATACATTCCCCCACCTATCCACCCATCCCCACCCACACACATCCACCCACACATACATCCACCAATCACACCAACACACACACAACCCAGGCACACATACATGCACCCACCCACACATTCCCCCACACATACACATTCATCCACCTACACACATCGCCCGACCTACACACAACTCCCCACCATCCTATAAACCACACACACTAACCCACCCACATATCCTCCATCACCCACCCACCCACACACTCCCAACCACCCAGCCAAGCACACATCCCCCACCCAGACGCACATTTCCCCGTCAACCAACACATCCCGCACCTACCCACACACACTTGCCGCACCCACCCACACATTCTCCACTTACACTCATTCCCCCACCGCACAATTTACCCCCACCAGCGACACACACACATCCCTCACCTATCCCCAACCCACCCACACACCCCCACCCATACATACACATTCCCACCGACACACACACACACACACACATCTCCTCACACATACATACACCCCCACCCATACATTCCCACCCACACACACACACATATCTCCACTCACCAACACATCCCGCACACGCCCACACACACCGCCACCATCACCCACACATATGTCTACGATCAACCCACACATCTCCAACCCACACACACATCCCCTACCCACACACACATCCCCTACCCACACACACATCCCCCATCCTCCAACCACACATCCCTTAACCACACACCCCCATCCACATATACCCCACCCATACACACACATTCACACACACACACACACAAACACATATCTCCCCACCCATACGCACATCCCCAACTCACACTTCCCCCACCCACACATTGTCACCCCAAACACAAATATCCCTACCCACCAACACACACTCCATACACCCACACATAAATCCCCGACCCACCCAAACATCCCCACCCACATACACATCTTCCCACACCCCATACATACCCCCACAACACACATCCCCCACACACACACACACATCCTCCAACCGCATACCCCACTCACATACACACATCCCCCACCCACACACCCATCCCCAAACCCACACAATATCTTCCAACACACCCACACATACCCCCACCGCATACACATCCCACACACACCTCACTCACACCCCCCCCACACACACATATATCATCATCATCATCATCACATCTAGACACATACATGATGCCTCACATAATTACATAAACTAATATGAACAAACTTCCACACTTTACACACATATACACTGACGACTATCGTGAGCATCATCACAAAAACATTCATAATTGGGGGGGGGGGGGGGGGGGGGGGGAATTGGAAAAATTGAATAACTGGAAGAATTGTGAAAATGACAAAATATTTCATACATTGTGTAACGTAAAAAATAGTGATGCAATTCAATCAGATAATTCCTGGAATTGACATAAACACGATGAAGTAAGCAGTGCATATAGCACATGTTAAATTCAAGTCTCAGTAAAAATGCTAATTTGAAGACAGACAGACAGACAGACAGACAGACAGACAGACAGACAGGCAGGCAGGCAGGCACGTAGGCAGAGAGAGAGAGAGAGAGTTATCTGACGAACTAATCTTAGAACTACTATACAGATATAATGCCCATCTTATTGTATGGGTGTGAATCATTTCAGGACCACAGTTTGGCGCTGGTCAGTCGATCCCACGGACGGTCGATCAGCCACAAGTCTCTGACAATCGAGAAAGGAAATTATTCATGCGGGTAGGATTCGCCTTCTGCGGGTCTTCGTGTGTGCTTGTATGTGCTTTGGTGCATGTGTTGGCTTGTGTGTGTATTTGTGTTTCTCTGGATTGTGGGATGTGGAATTTTTATTTATGAGAATATTATGTGAAGTTGTCTAGGGGTTTTTATTGATTCTCTGGTCACTGGTTAGAATGTAGGGTGATCAGGGATATTTACCACAAACCCCAGGAGAAAAGAGTTCAATCCTTGAAACAATGGCATCTGTGTGTAGGTTTCCCTTCCCACTTCATCACCCTTTAAATTTACTATAGTGCTAGAAGGATATTGATTGCTCACAACATATAAACAACCACTGTTGGACACCACATTTACTTGATGTACACAACACTTTTGGACAAACAGTTCAGGTATTAACTCAAGATCTGCAGTTACATATATATGTGTAATGAACACTATGCATTTTCAGACAGGCATGGGATGCATTGCATTATTACAATATAGTACCCAGTAAACCCGAAAAAACAAGGTTATTACAAATAACACAACAACCACAAATTGGGTCTACTTTCATTTACCCTCATAATTAAGGCAAATAAAGATCTAATTAAATAGACCCCAACATATCAACATTTGTTTCTGACACCTTTTACCATTCTCTCATTTTAAAAATAATGAGTTGGTGTCAAAATACTATACATACTATATCCATAACATAACCCTTTAGTTGTACACCATTACCAAATAAAACACTCTTTATACATGGCATAAAAAAACACCCACATAAAAGCAGTTGATACTAATAATTAAATTAATTAATTATAGTGTTCATTTAGGCATTGCGGGTGGATATTCCTCTCCAGTGCTAAGCTGTTAATGTCCATAATTATCCGGGACAGCAATAAATACTCACAGTCATGTTTTAATGTCCACTGAAGTTTGTTGCGGAACTACTTATAATCCCTATTAGGAAATAAATTCACCACATATACATATCTCCTCCGTGGAGCTGAATTCAAGAATACTCTGTTGCCATTGAGTTGTGTTCCAAATGAAATTGGTGCCTAGGTCTGTCATACTTTCAGGAGATGCAACTTAAGCTCTTGCAGAAGGTTCTTCCCTATATCATCTTATCGATGAAAAGATGACGACTGCCCAACAGCTCGGTTTACGTTAACCGTTTCCCAATTTAGTTCAAGAGGTTTTGTCACATACTCGGTTCATGTTGATAGGCCATCCCACACTTGATGATGGGGCAGTTAGGCCGACATGGGACCAGCATAGAGTTCTGATTCATTATTTACTTTCAGTGTAGACATACAATTCTGCTTGTTATTCATTTGGTTCATCTGGAATTAATTCCAGGATTCTGCTGCAGGCATGAGACTGAAGAATATTATTCCACCACATATCCAGGGTTGCAAGCCATCAGGTGATTCCTGTGGTTGCAGGCGTAAAGGCATTTACTCCGCTAGCTGCTTTCATATGGTCTTTTTTATGTGTTCAGGTTTTGGAACCTTGAGGTAATCTGGTGTAGTTCAGAGGTTCTGAAGTTGCTTGTATTGGTTGTTTTGGCTTATTGTTGTTTCAGTGTCTCTTCCCCATTTGTTCGAGTTGGTGTTCATAGCTAGAACTTGGTGTTGAATGGCTGAATCCCATGTTTGACTGTTGCAGCTGTGAGACGTTCTTTCGAAGACTTATCCATTGTTGGATATTAACTTGGTAATCCAACCAACAGTTGAAGGTTACTCACTGTTGTTAGTTTTAGTAACTTGTAGAAGGATTGTCCCAGTTTCACTGACTTGGTTGAATGATGAGGCCATAGGTGATACTTCTCAGAAGTAAAGCAGACGATACACTGTTGTCAGTACTCTGTTGATCTTCATCTTTGTAGATTATTAGATCTTGAAGTCCATCCTGGATATTCCTACTAAAATAGGACTTAATCACTCACCCAGTCAGTTGTCTTCGAATTTATCTGTTGCTCGCTATGGAGCTATTGAGCGCAGCAGTAACCATGGGTATTTCTAGATGCAGACTATGGTTAGGACATTCACTTTCTGGCTGTTGACCCAGGATCCAGGTTTAGTGATATAGTCCCACCACATTCAACCACCACTTGCTTCTCTTCTATAGAAAAGGGATGACAAGAATACAACACGAGCATTAACCTACTGTGTTATGGTAAAAGGTTTACAACACAATTACAAACACAAAAACAAAACAACAAGGGGAGAAGGGGAAAGGAGTAGGTGTCCACGTTCCACTGTCCCTCATTGCTGAGTAGAGCCATTCTGACTCTTAATAGTGAGTAAGGTATTTTCTCACTTATATTTATGTTCTGTTGTTACTGGGACTATTAGATGAGTGAAGTCATTCTGTCCATCCAACATGTTGATATTGTCTCTCTCATTACTTGAAGAGAATAGCCTATACAGAATCTCTGTGGTTTCTAATGCCGCGTCTTCCTTTCGGCACTATAATCATCCTTAGGTCAAGACTATTCAACATTGGCTTCTTAAGTACTGACATACACATGGATTCTTCTATCAACATCCTCATGTCCCCAAGGGTAACATTAAAATGTATATTCCCACAGGAAAAAGTAACAATCAGAACAGAGAAAATTCTCATACCAGAAAAAAAACATACATGTACATTTCTCTGATATTAAGTACATGATAATCATACATAATAATCATAATGATGATGCAGGGAGCCTAGGTTTTTGGATTTTCGTCAGGAGTTAATCCATAAACTAAAACATATATTGTTTTCCCCCACTGCGTACAGCACATGAGGATAGTAACCGCTGATATATTTTGCCAATGACTGCTATTATTCGGAGTGTATTTATTAGAATAACTTATGCCGTATGGTCCAGTCTCTGAATATTGCAAGCAATTTATTCACATCAATCTTCGCTTCTGTTCCTACTACGGTGAGGTGATGCGGATTGAATCCTATCCGAACATTCATTTATATCACGCGTTTACTTTAATTGTTTATGAATTTATATTCTCAAACATGGCATGTCCCTAGCAATATTTTATGAAATGATTACATGTCCCTCCTCATATGGAGTGGTTACTAATCTGTTAACAAAAGGATGGTACTAAATTTAGCACTATAGTTCCAAGTTACAGATTATGATGTGGCAAGCATTTTATCCAAAATGAACTGAGTCCATGATATGCGTACTCATGTGTATGTCTCCGCATGGATAAAACTCCTTTGAAACTGTACTTTAGAGTTCAATCTCTACAGTACATAGATTATTTGCAGATTTCTAAGCATAAATAGTGAGATATTGTTCACAGTGCATAGAAGTTTTAACATAGGAATATGAAATTGACAGACACAAGTTCTCTACTGAAGTATGAATCAAGAGTCCCACATTGAGAAAATGCCTAGAAAGTGTTTTTGACCTGAGTTTGATACTCTACGGTACACATAATATTTCTAGGTTATAAGCACTACTAGTTAGATATAAGTTCATAATGCCTATAAAAGATTTTAACATATGGATTTGAAATTGTAAAACATAGGAAAAATTACAGCGTGGCGCCCACATGTGTTTCATTGGAAACATCATCCAGCCTGGTTTAAGAGAATTGTTGACTTATTATTCTTACTAATTCTTAATTAAACATACTGGTCTATGTAATACATAAATACATCTTAATAATGTAGATATAACATACCAATTGGCTTGCAGAGAATGATGATTTTAAAAGGCAAAAATACCTTTCCCCACACAGGGAACTTTTACACGTCTGCTCCCTTTGTTTGTCTGAACTAAAATGGCTACTTTAGTCTTTGTTTTCAACCAGTCCCGGTCTTGCCAGGTACGTGAAAAAAAACAAAGCCAAATAAATTAATCTGTGCCACGTTCAGTCTATCGCTGTTTTAATTCCTACTCCTACATTAAGCAAGATACTTAAACAGTAATTGTAAGGGTTTGTTTATTTTTAAGGGAGTCAATAAATAGGAAAGAGTAAGGACGTTTTATTATATCACATGGATATTGATAATTATTGCGTTCGCTTGCTTTGAATTCGAGAGGAAAGGTAACACCGATTCGACTGGAACAAGATTACGTCCGCAAGTCCAACTGACCGGTGTAGGTGTTGAACCGGCTATCTCGGCATCATCCTACCGGAAGTTTAAGAGTTAGTTAGTCGAGGTTCCAACTTCACGGCAACGGGTCGTCTCCATTATGCTCCGTTCCTGTGCCAGTGAATATCACACAAAATGCTCCCCACTGTCCAGTGTGAAAAGTGAAACAGACAGGACTCTCGGCAATCCAACAGCCCGCACAGGTACACTGTGCAAAATGCCGCCGCTAGGATGCCCACACAAAAGTCCTCTATGAAAACCACAGTTCACGTCGATGGAATCGGCAGTCACCGGAAAGACCTCATTGACCCGTGTTTTCTCACATGGCTCTGTCTCTATCCGCAGGGCGACGCGCCGACTCCCAGGAGTCTCCTGAAAAATGCACTTGTGAACCGAAAAGTCAAATCAGTCAATTCAGCAACAGCCGGTAGCCACTGTTCCGAACATGCAGATCACTGTACAAACAAAAGCGGACATGTAAAAGCATTCCACGTGAATATGACAGTTCACAGAGTCGCGCCACGCACTCACTCATTAGCAGGCCGACGGAACCATGAACAGAGTTTAAGAGTGTGTGCATTTATCCATTTGGCCATGCTGACCTCCATCTAAAGAAATGACAGCATTTCATTTTTAATTCACCGCAAAGGAATCTCGGGAAATCACGTGACATCTGGGTGATTCCATAGTGGGTGTAGGGGGTGTGTTGATATTCTTCTTGTTGCGTGTGTGGTGGACTGCTAGACCTATCGATGGATGCAATAAATGTTTATGGACCCAGATTACCCTCACTGTCGTCGGAGTGTATATCTATATCTTGTGCTACTCGTCTTGTCGTGTGTATGTCCCATCTGTGGGCGTTCATCTGTGGATATCTCTATTCTGAAAATCGACGATTCCACCAGATCTAGGTCAGTGTTAAAAAATAACTACGCGGTTTGGTTGTGGTGAATTAAAAATCAAGTACCGAAATGACTTTCAAAGTATACTTACCAACCTAGACATGTCATAACCTGGTGAGACTATTTCTTTTTTCAGATTAACCGGAAGTGCTTTGTCGTGCCTGCCGCCAACCGACAATAGAAGCCATAGGAGTGTGTTAGATATGACAGGTAGGCGTTTACGCTGAGTAATGTACCAGGACATTTCTTGCGGTGTCGATTCGAAGCATAAACAGCGGTAGAGTTCCCTGACATCATCTCACTTTGTTCCTCTTGTACCTTGCGGTGTCGAGGCGAAGCATAAACATTTGGAGAATGTCCGTTTATAGGCTTAATGTACTGAGATTTCCATGGACTCCGATATTCCCTCTGACCATCGTTTATGTGGTCAGCCTTTTCCTCTAGTTCCGTTTGGTCTGTACATCCTTGCTTGATGTGGTATACTGTTAATTGGTAGCCGAGTTATATGGACTATATAATATGGCCGAACCATTTCATTTGCTGTTTTCTAACGAAATCCAGCGCTGCTGTAACCACCACATTACTACTGATTTCTTATTTTCTGATTTTCTCTCTTATTGACATATTGAGTATTCTTCTCTGGAATCTCATTTCTGTTGTAATTTTTCTTTTCCCTGTTTCTGTCATTGTCCAGGTTTGACAGTGGTGACATAGAGTTAGTAGGAAGATTGTATTGTAGAGTGCTTTCTTAGTATCTACCGATTGGTCTATTACAATATTTGTCTAACACCATATACCAAATAAGCCTTAAACCGTGTATCAGTGCCTTTGCTTATTTTTTGTGCCAATTAGACTGATCACTCTGTGCCTAGGATGGAGTCCGAACACAGACACAACATATGACCTAGAAGATGAAAGAATGGGACAATTCACAGATACAGACGAATGCTTGGAAGACTTTCTCTATCATTGAACTCCACACGCACGCGCATGCACGAATATATATGTATATATGGGTGGCGGGGTAGGGGTATTCCCTATCAAAGGAGAGGTAAGGTGCCTCCTTCACTCCACTAGCCTACGGGAGACCCTTGGGCAAGGTGAAGTACCCGTTTAGCCCCCTGATCAGGGTTAACTAAAGCCATGCGTGCAGGTGGTGGATGAAGTTGAAGAGTAGCCAAAAGATAGTTGTAGGTTATGGTCTCCAGCTTCACGACGGTAGGCAGAGGATCTCTTTTTTGGGAGACAATGGCTAAGGTCATCGACCAGTATGGTCACTGCTAGGAAGGAAATCAATGGCAAACTACCTTTTTTACAGATGCCAAGAATATCATGTACATGCAGTCTTATCGATAATCAGAGAAACGGCGTAAATGGGTGCTCCATAGGAGCAGCATCTCCCGGTAGGAGATAGTCATGTGCACCAGATGACACCAGACCGTCATCAGGCGACTAAGTGCAAAAGAATATCAACATTGAAAGCAGTGTTGCCATCTCCTTTTCATGAAATAGAACCAAAATCGACTCAAAAAAGCACCAAAATTTTTCGGAAAGCACCAAAAAACAAAAAGCACCAACTGTTTTATTACAAAGTAACAAGGTAGCACATTATAATTTATTATTGTCACTTCATATTACAATGAAGTTTATTCCAAATACGCCAAATCTTAATCAGAACTACTCTCGAGCCAAAAAAAAGCACTAAATTGCAATACTATTTTTTGGGAAAGCACTAAAACAAGCACTGGCGGTATTCATTCAAAATGTTATAAAGTAGCACATTATAATTTATTATTATCACTGAATATTGGAATGAAGCTTATCGCAGTCAGACAACTCTTCAGTTTCTGTAGCCATTTCCTGCTGTGTTTGCTCCTGCGATGATGATGCTATGATGATGATGATGTTGATTGAAAGAAACGTGTATATGCCTCCTATGATCCAATTTTTCGTAGAATATCCTTAGGTAGTTTATAATCATCACAGCATTTGCCATATCTTTTCATTCCATATCTAATAGCCAAAACAGCTGTCAAACTCTTGATGCTCAGTCTGTTCCGCAATTTTGATTTTATAACTCCAATCTGACTGAAAATACGCTCCACGCCCGCATTAGAATGAGGTAAAATGAGCAGAGTTAAAACTAAATCTGTAAGACCTTGGAAAGGATTTTCACCGGTGGCATCCCTGTATGAGGCTATTTCTGCCCACAGTCCAAGTGTGTCAGAGGTCTGTGTCCACTGCATATGATGAAGTTTTCTCCACTGGAAATCGATGCGGGTGAGAGTAGCTGCATCTTCTACAAACATTTTTAGCAAGATCCAATATACAGGGATTCATTGGCTGTAGACATTCACTTCCACAAATACATGACATGAATTGCAACACTCGAACGTTATCGGGCAAACGTAAACGCTCTATGTCAACAGCTCTATTAAAAACTTGATGCACCTTCCACGAATTTCTTTCTCATCGGGAACCTAGTAGCCTGCTATTTCTTTCTCAAACTCATAACGTAGATTGGGATTAGGATTTAAATAATCTTGAATGGCATCACTTTCTGTTATTTTTCCCCAGGAATAGCAATTTTTGAACTGATAGAATCAGTGAGTTCGACAAGATCGCTGAGTAGTTTTGTTGGAACCTGCATATCTGCTTCGAATTTATTATTCATACTTTGAACTTCTCCGAGAATATGCTTGAGAAATATGAGATACACATAGTTTTTCATGTCGCTAAACATAGAATGTGGAAGTTCTGCTGTACAACAGCGCTCGTTGAGTCTTGCTATATCAAAATGAGTTCTGAGCTCGACCCACTGCTGCAATATTCTGACAATGGCAGATTGAATGGACATCCATCGTGTCTGGCTTAATTGAACAACCTTCAGCGGATGTTGTCCATCATTTATTGAAACAAAAAGCTCCCTGTACTTTGCTTAACGAAGACTTGAGTGATAAAACCAGTTATATGTTTCTCTAATCATGAACTCTATGTTCCTGGGCAGACAAGCAGCTGCAGCCTGTGACACTGCCAGCTAAAGGCTAAAAGGAATGACATACACACCTAACTAGTACCAGATGAGGAACTTCTGATTTTAATATTGTATATACCCCATTGTTTACACCTGTCATGACAGATGCATTGTCAGTGCCGAGAGCAACTAGTCTTTGCAACTCAAGTCCATTCTTGTTTAAACAATCTTTTAACGTATTGCATGTAGCCTGTGCGTTGCAGTCACTCATTTTAACTAAATCGTATTAAAGGGAGTTAAATTACGTGAATATTGCGCTAAGACTGTTTTACTCCCTCGCTTCAGTTCAAATTCGGCTTTTTAGTGTTCCCAAAAATGATTTTTAAAGTAATTTTTACCCACCCCAAAAAAGCACTAAAAAGCACCCCCAAAAAATTGTGAAGCACCAAATTCGCGCGGCCGCGCTAACTGCAAAATTTTGGCACTAAATGACTTGAAAAAGCACTAAATTTAGTGCGAAAAGCGTCAAAATGGCAACACTGGACTGTGCCAAAACAAAAACACTACGCAATGAATTCAAAGAAGATTGATAAACCAACACAGAACTGGTGTCGTTAGCCGCTACACGCTGCCGGGATTTGCTGAGGAGGGGATCCGAGCACTTATGGACTGAATGGTTCGATGTGCAGTGAGGATGATCTGTCGACTAACTAACTAAGATGTTCCGTATCTTACGCAGAGGTAGGATCTGTGTTGCATTTTCCTTCTCTTGCATTTGAAACCAGTCGATGCACTTTGATAACATTGTTTTTGCTTCTGAGTGGCCATTTGTAGGTTGTTTTTGTGTGTGTATGTTAAGAATTGGTCCTCCATCGTCATTAATTTCTTCTTCTACAATGGTAGTCACACTAGAAGCAATTGCATCATCATTCAAAATTTCAAAGCCTCCATCCATTTTGTCACATTCCAACCAGTCTATTGCTTCTTCTGGCGTAATGTTTTCACTGTTTAGTCCTACATTGTTGCACAGTTGCACAATTTCTTCAACACTAACATTCTCAGTTCCTACAGTTTCGTCAACAGGTTCAGGCAAGAGTTTATTCCACACATTCATTAGGTTAGACATTGTAAGGTTCGCCCAGGCAGTGGCGTCACTGAAAATAGCGTCCATTTGTTGATACTCACGCATTGTTTATTAAGACTTCTACGAGAACCAAGTGATGAATGCGAATCTGCAACCATGGTCGGACTGCGAGAACAGCAAATCAAAAGAGGGGTGGCCAAACAAGAACACTACGCAGGAAGCCAAAGAAGATTGATAAACCACCACAGAACTGGTGTCGTGAGCCGCTACACGCTGCGGGATTTGCTGAGGAGGGGATCCGAGCACTTATGGACTGCATGGTTAGATGTGCAATGAGGATGATCTGTCGACTAACTAACGCATTGGTTTTAGACGATGATGGATACCAGAAACTGGCGGTTAAACGAGAGGTGTTTAATCGAAGTTTTACTCTGTGTGTGCGTTTGCGTGTGTCTATATATGTATGTGTGTGTGTCTATATTGTGTGTGTGTGTGTGTATACGTGCGTGTGTGGGTGGGTGTTGTTTGTCCATCAAGAATGATGATGACCATTCACTTCATCTAGTGGGGGATGAAAGTATGGAGCCGTGAGTTCTAAGATGAAGGCCGATTTTGGCTCGAAATGTTCTTTGACAATGTGAGCAAAGATTGCTTGAGGTTCCAGGAGGAGGATCTCCTGCGATGGTTTTTCTATCCAACCTTTTCTTCACAGCTCTGCAGTCCTGGTTGCTTCACAAGTGACTGTACCCTTGTGTAAAATTTGTACGCACTTTCGTGGAATGCCGCCTTAACATCCCCGAATATTTTCTCGGTCTCCAAATTTGAGAGGCCAAATTGAGAAAGAATGAATTAATCACGCTACTCCAAGGCTATCTAGTCGTGAGGTAAGATTATTCACAAAAAGCCTCTAGCCATGACGTAAGCTTGCAGATGGCAAGTAAAATGGGATACTTGAGATGGACATAACTAGATAATTTAAATTAGTCTACACCTTGGAAAACTGCTGACCCAGACGGGCTATGACACCACACAGACACATTGGCACCTTCTCGTCCAGGTAGACCCTGGCTGAATCAACAATGAACTGGGCCATTGGTTGAATAAAGGCAATTAACGCCAGATAGAGATAATAGCCATAGGGCGGTAAACAAGCCAAGTCAACTCAGATTGGCAGACTCAGTAGAGTGTGAAAACAGACCTTGTAAAACCGGTCAGCTGTGAAGTGTCAAGACTGGCCACACAAAGTAAATGTTGGCTATTGAAACTGAAGCAGGAATGCTAGAAGGTGTGATGGCCAGGTTGCAGTGATAAGGGCAATTACCGTCAGGGGGAGATAAGAAGAATTTATGACGGGAATGCCAAAGAGATAATAGTGTCTCAGACACTGTCTGCTGGACTCAGCTTAAATAAGGGTCCCTAGCTCTGGTCATGTTAGAAACGAAACAATCTCTGAACAGGTAGGAACTATCTCAATGTTCTGTAGTCATATGCAGGATTATTATGTTAGATTTCACTACAAAAGATATTTCTTAGTTAGTGATTTTCAGTCTATATCTGATCTAGGTTATTGCACGAACTATCATTGTCATAGGTTACTTGAGTGTTCTTTCTAAGTTCTGTGTTCAATATCATTGTGCTTCATGTATTACTCTTCTGAGAAGTAGAAACTTATGGAAGGCAGGTCTTGTCTAGATATACTTGAGGTGTCGTAGCAGATGCTTGCCATCTCTTTCTAAACTAGACTAGTCTCTTTTTGGTGTGTGCATTTGTTGTACAGATTATAGTCAACTGACTATTTATTTAATTCTTACAACAGCTGTAACTAAGTGGTGATTAAACCGGGCAGCTCAGCAAATATAGCTGGTCTGTGTGGTAACTTCAATTAGACTTGTTGTATATCTCATTTTGTAGCTATACAATATTAGTACTCATTAATAATGCCTGATGCTATTATGTTGAGTATCATTATATGTCCATCTTGAAGTAATATAATGTTTACGGATATGTTGGATGTATGTATGTGTAATTTCATAAACTAACTAGTGCATTATGCTATGATGTTAAAGTATCATAATATGTCTAGTTTAATCAATATGTTTATGTGTATTGGATGTTTGATATATTGATTTGTCATATGCAAACCTACCAATATGAAGTGTTATGCTATTGTCTGCGCATTGGCACATTGGCAAATGATTGTGTTGGAAGCAGAGGTGTAATGGTATAGACATCACCCACAATTGGTATAGGGTATATGGTGCTAAACTTTCTCAGTGTATTGTGGGCGTGCGTCCACGGTAATGCATGGAAACCTGGCACAGCTACTGGTCACGGCTTGCAAGCCCGGATGATCAGGCATTGTTATAATACCCTTACCGACCCTGTGAGCTGCTACCCCAACTTTGGACGGAGCGGCTGTATGACACAGAATTTCTGTATTAGCGACATGGACATGGGGCGGCAGAAATGTAATCATTACAGGCGTGTGAGACAATTGAAAAGCCCGTCCCAGACTAAAGACATTAGGGAGATGGAGGATGGTGAACGCAGTAGAGCTGGAAGATAAACTTGGCCAGACTGGTCATTGTATAGGTTTGTGTTATTATATGTTTTAATTAGGATTGCGCTGATGTAGAACTAGATATAACACATTCTTGACTTTCTTTCAAGCTCTCACAAGGAGCACCTATGTTATAGATCTCAAGACTAGAGACTACTGACTAGGTAGAGCCAGGACTGGCAGACGTCAGAATACCGGCAAGCTGTTTCTTTTTTGAGTCTACTGGAGAGTGGGGATCTGGACCACAGTTCCAGATAGATGAAGTAACAAGTAAAGTTACGTAATGTTTCTCATCACAATATGTTATATGATTTTATCATCCTCATATTAAAAACCATCAGATGTCTATGATTAGTAAATAAATGTTGTAATATTGTAACTCATAGTTCTGTCGTTATATTTTAATTCCAATTGTGCATACGTGTTGTGTGTGTACATTGGTGGGAGTTCACTTACACACCAAGGAAGGGAGCAGTCAGGGAGAAAAACCTGTACTGGAATAGTTGTCTTTACACTTTAATTCAGACGTAAAAACCTATCCTAGCTAACCTTCTCTTTCCCATCCTTGGCGAATATTCAGCACAGTTCATTTTAATTTTGTAACGAGCCACTTGGAGCTGTACGTTGGATATTCAGGGCTTAATCTGTAGTTCAGCCATATAGATTTTGTCCCTAGTCAGTTTCTAACTATTGGGGGTTGCTCGCCAGTGAATAATACTTTCATCTAGCCGGTGGGGCACCCCGACTTCTGACAGATTGGGCTTCTCGTCTGGAATTTGAATTCGGACTTCTCGCTTTCAATAGACTCCGGTACTAGACCCTAGACATACGATATTTAAAAGTTAACTCTTGTAATCTTCAGTCATCAAAATAGACTATCATCAAAGGTAGCTACTTTTAGTTGAGGAAGTTACAGAGGACAAATATAACTTTTCAAAAGTATAACAGATAAGAACTTATGAGAAAAATACCATCATCTATCATTTAGTGTTATCATTAATCATTTATTGATAATTGAACACCTTAATCATATTTACATTGATGTGTGTGATGATTTAACTGCTTGACTGATTTGCAATTTTATGCTAATATATACCATGTTCATTTTGACATGTATGCAGTGCATTTTAATGTTTATTTAGGTAAATATTACTGTTGATTACTGTGTAGTATATCTCTCACACTTACTTCACTGCTGTCGCCAGGTACTACTTGAATATTATTTTCAGTTGTCTTTCACTGCTGAGGCTAAACTATACACATTGGATAGCGTAGACTGTCAGTAGTTAACTCTTGTCTTTCTAGCTTAGATCTGATTTTTGATATATACATAGGAGCTTACCTGAATATAGTCATTTGCAATTATGGCTTTACGTTACCGGAATCTCGAAGAGGACATGAAGGCGCGCGCAGATTTCTCAGAGTCCGCGAGAGGGTGGGGCATAAGAAAAGGCTTAAAGGGGGAGCAACTAGAAACATATATCATAGCTGAGGTAGAATGGTGGGACCAAGAAGAAGAAATTATGTTTAAAGAAAATGATGAGTTCTTTGGAGCACAAGAGCGTAGCAAAACTGAAGGAGTAAAGATGGAGAAAACGCATATGGAAGCAGTCAATGTGGAGAAGCTAACCTTTCTAGCGGAACATAAGGTAGGAGATATGGATGCTCACCCAACCAGGAAGGAAGGGACATCTTTGCCAACCACCGCGGAATCAGAGTTAGTGGACCGGGAACTACAGGTTCTCATTCGACCCAGTCCTAAACGGAAAAGAGGGAAGAAAAAACGTGCCAAGGCCACTTCAAACAGTCACAAACGTGATAACTGTTTGCACCACGGCAATAGTCGTTTGACAGTACAGGACCTTCAGGAAAACCACTTGACTTCTACGAGAAATGAATCTCGAGAGAAAGAGGAACTGAAGACAACCTTTAATGAGGTCGCAGGCGAGACCTAGCCGATTCTCACATTCCCTTCTGTTCACAGAATCACGAAGTGGAATTACATCTGACTGAAATAGGGAGGATGGAAGTAACTGAATCCCAGGTGAATTTCATTACGGCAACGCGGGAAGAATCACTAAGTATCAGTTCAGATAATTTGCCTACTAACAGTTACCCAGAGGACAACTGTTCGTACCACAAGATATGTGGTTTAACTGGTCCGCCAGTACAAGACTCCCAGGAATCTCATTTTACTTCAACGAGAGGTAAACTCAAGAAGAAGAGGACCTGAGGACATCTTTTAAGGAGGTCGGAGATCGAAAGGTAACCGACTTTATTATTCCCTTCAGCTCAGGAGAGGAGGAGTGGGATTAAATTTGACTGACAGAGGGATGAGGATGATCCGGAACCCCTTGTGATCTTTGAGGCTGCAGCTCAGGAAAAGACACTAGACATCAGTTCAACTGATTTACGTAATGTGATGGATTGCTTAGACACCAGCCCACCAAAGGATTTACCTCAACTGGACTTAGCCCATGAAAGCAGGACCAGAGAGGAACATCCAGACCAGGAAACATTTCCAGTTGTTTATCTCACAGTATACCAGTTCGGAGACTCAGGAAACACAGGGAATTGTCATGAGCCATAATATGGACTCTGATATTGTGCAGACAACATTGTCTGTAGTTGCTAAAGAAGAAAATTCTTTGCACAAGATGGAGGAAGAAACGCCTATCATCTCATTAGCTGAAGTTATCAAGGAATTCCAGCAACAGGGACCTGAAGTAACAGAAGTCAAGAGTGGTTTGGAATCAACACTCTTAGGACTCAATCTACCCTTCAGTCAGGTCGATTTGATAGGAGTAGATCAGCTATTTGTGGATACTTTATTCAAAAGTAACACCACTTTATCGCCCTGGAGTAACTATGTTATTTCTCAAGGCAGCGCAACTTGGCACATTAAATTTCCAATTTCTAGCACGGTTTGCACAAGAAACTCTAATGCAGAGAAACTCAGCCCATTAACTGAATATCAGGGGAAGAAACCGCGACACCGAGGAGGGACGATTGTTACGCCCGACTTTGAAGGAGGAAAGCGCCAGTTGAATTTATATCATGGGACCAAGATGTGTAACCATTATTCCTTTTAAAAGGAAGATATTGATGAATCTGTTAAGGATCTATAAAGGATGGAGGAATATCACGGAGACAAAGCTTTGCTGTGGCCAGCTTATGCAGACCTCACTACGGGTACATCCTCGGCTGAAAGGAGTAAATCACGTGAGTGAATGGTGTAAAACAATTGCTGCCCAGAGGCGTAGAAGAATCCTGTTGATTGTGATCTTTCCCAGAAGGGTAAAATTACAACCTCCTGACAATTACCGGATTTTACCAAGCTATTGCATGGAATCCCGGCCGAAAACCAGGTACAAGGATCTATCCAGAGTATCTTTGGGTTATGGAAATGGGACGTCTTTATGCAGAAGCAGGACAACCCGCTGCCACAAGGAATATTGGAAACCTTTAGGGCAGATACAGAACGGAGAGTGCTTAGGCATTATTCTGGGAAGTACGGGCGTGCTTTGGACAAAAGATTTCTGGCAGAAACTTTTTTTAAGGGGGAAGCTCTGTCGTGGAATGCCGCCTTAACATCCCCGAATATTTTCTCGGTCTCCAAATTTGAGAGGCCAAATTGAGAAAGAATGAATTAATCACGCTACTCCAAGGCTATCTAGTCGTGAGGTAAGATTATTCACAAAAAGCCTCTAGCCATGACGTAAGCTTGCAGATGGCAAGTAAAATGGGATACTTGAGATGGACATAACTAGATAATTTAAATTAGTCTACACCTTGGAAAACTGCTGACCCAGACGGGCTATGACACCACACAGACACATTGGCACCTTCTCGTCCAGGTAGACCCTGGCTGAATCAACAATGAACTGGGCCATTGGTTGAATAAAGGCAATTAAACGCCAGATAGAGGATAATAGCCATAGGGCGGTAAACAAGCCAAGTCAACTCAGATTGGCAGACTCAGTAGAGTGTGAAAACAGACCTTGTAAAACCGGTCAGCTGTGAAGTGTCAAGACTGGCCACACAAAGTAAATGTTGGCTATTGAACTGAAGCAGGAATGCTAGAAGGTGTGATGGCCAGGTTGCAGTGATAGGTCAATTACCGTCAGGGGGAGATAAGAAGAATTTATGACGGGGAATGCCAAAGAGATAATAGTGTCTCAGACACTGTCTGCTGGACTCAGCTTAAATAAGGGTCCCTAGCTCTGGTCATGTTAGAACGAAACAATCTCTGAACAGGTAGGAACTATCTCAATGTTCTGTAGTCATATGCAGGATTATTATGTTAGATTTCACTACAAAAGATATTTCTTAGTTAGTGATTTTCAGTCTATATCTGATCTAGGTTATTGCACGAACTATCATTGTCATAGGTTACTTGAGTGTTCTTTCTAAGTTCTGTGTTCAATATCATTGTGCTTCATGTATTACTCTTCTGAGAAGTAGAAACTTATGGAAGGCAGGTCTTGTCTAGATATACTTGAGGTGTCGTAGCAGATGCTTGCCATCTCTTTCTAAACTAGACTAGTCTCTTTTTGGTGTGTGCATTTGTTGTACAGATTATAGTCAACTGACTATTTATTTAATTCTTACAACAGCTGTAACTAAGTGGTGATTAAACCGGGCAGCTCAGCAAATATGGCTGGTCTGTGTGGTAACTTCAATTAGACTTGTTGTATATCTCATTTTGTAGCTATACAATATTAGTACTCATTAATAATGCCTGATGCTATTATGTTGAGTATCATTAGATGTCCATCTTGAAGTAATATAATGTTTACGGATATGTTGGATGTATGTATGTGTAGTTCATAAACTAACTAGTGCATTATGCTATGATGTTAAAGTATCATAATATGTCTAGTTTAATCAATATGTTTATGTGTATTGGATGTTTGATATATTGATTTGTCATATGCAAACCTACCAATACGAAGTGTTATGCTATTGTCCTGCGCATTGGCACATTGGCCAATGATTGTGTTGGAAGCAGAGGTGTAATGGTACAGACATCACCCACATTGGTATAGGGTATATGGTGCTAAACTTTCTCAGTGTATTGTGGGGCGTGCGTCCACGGTAATGCATGGAAACCTGGCACAGCTACTGGTCACGGCTTGCAAGCCCGGATGATCAGGCATTGTTATAATACCCTTACCGACCCTGTGAGCTGCTACCCCAACTTTGGACGGTGCGGCTGTATGACACAGAATTTCTGTATTAGCGACATGGACATGGGGCGGCAGAAATGTAATCATTACAGGCGTGTGAGACAATTGAAAAGCCCGTCCCAGATAAAGACATTAGGGAGATGGAGGATGGTGAACGCAGTAGAGCTGGAAGATAAACTTGGCCAGACTGGTCATTGTATAGGTTTGTGTTATGATATGTTTTAATTAGGATTGCGCTGATGTAGAACTAGATATAACACATTCTTGTCTTTCTTTCAAGCTCTCACAAGGAGCACCTATGTTATAGATCTCAAGACTAGAGACTACTGACTAGGTAGAGCCAGGACTGGCAGACGTCAGAATACCGGCAAGCTGTTTCTTTTTTGAGTCTACTGAGAGTGGGGATCTGGACCACAGTTCCAGATAGATTGAAGTAACAAAGTAAAGTTACGTAATGTTTCTTATCACAATATGTTATATGATTTTATCATCCTCATATTAAAAACCATCAGATGTCTATGATTAGTAAATAAATGTTGTAATATTGTAACTCATAGTTCTGTCGTTATATTTTAATTTCAATTGTGCATACGTGTTGTGTGTGTACATTGGTGGGGGTTCACTTACACACCAAGGAAGGGAGCAGTCAGGGAGAAAAAACCTGTACTGGAATAGTTTGTCTTTACACTTTAATTCAGACGTAAAAACCTATCCTAGCTAACCTTCTCTTTCCCATCCTTGGCGAATATTCAGCACAGTTCATTTTAATTTTGTAACGAGCCACTTGGAGCTGTACGTTGGATATTCAGGGCTTAATCTGTAGTTCAGCCATATAGATTTTGTCCCTAGTCAGTTTCTGATTATTGGGGGTTGCTCGCCAGTGAATAATACTTTCATCTAGCCGGTGGGGCACCCCGACTTCTGACACGCACGAATTTCGATCTTTGGCAGCAGTCTCCCAGCTGTTAAGATGAATTCCAAAAGCTTTCATTGAGATTTTCAGTGTCTTTAAAGCGCTTCCTCTGGCTGCCTTGGGAGCGTTTACTACAACGCAGTTCGCCGTAAAAAAAAATTCTTTTAGGGAGCCTGTGATCTGGCATGCGAGTCAAGTGACCAGCCCAGCGAATCTAATTCTTCATTAGTAGAGTGTGAATACTGGGCGTGGACGCTCTTTCTAGAACTTCAGTGTCTGGGATCTTGTCTTGCCATTTAATCTTCAATAGCTTCCTAAGGAAGACTGTGTAGAAGTGGTTTAATTTCCTAGCATGCCGCTGATAAACAGTCCAGGTTTCACAAGCATATAGCAGTGTGGATAATACAACTGCTTTGTAGACTTTCAGCTTTGTTTGCAGGCTTATCCCATATGGGTCAGTCTCTTTCTGCAGTGCGACCTGTCGAGAGCATCGCACAAAGCACCAACTCCGTAGCCCCAGCGGGCGTCTCTGGAATCCCAAGGATTCTCCGAGAGATAATACAAGAGGTTAAACACAAGAATACTAATGCCAGCATCTGAAAAGTAGTCCGTTGCGGGATATGTTTTACCTGTTTTTCTGTTTTTAAACAAACAAAAACGTCTTGTAGCAGATTCCTGCTGTGAGTAGTTTAGTCGACGAATCAACATCACGGCATAAGGGTGTAACCCATAATTGCTCCGTTCTACTCCTAACTCAAACCCGAGTCCGGAGAATATCAGTTCAGTGCAAGAATTCTGTAGCACCGGTGACGATTCTGAAATACTTTGGGTAGATTATTAACTCGAAATTTTGCCCGGGAAGCGCTACTCTTTTTTCGATTTCCAACTTTTAAGAGAATTTTTACGTGGTGCGCAACAATACACACGGGCGTCCGATCGCACTACCCAGAGACCAGGGGAAATTTTGTTACTAGAAGTCCACGTGAAAATATCCCGGCCCTCACCGGCGCTTGAACCAAGGACCTCCAGCACTTCTGTACTTCTTTAACTCCAGCACTTCTTTACTTCTGTAACAGTGTATATGGTTGGAACATCTCTATGTATTAAAAATAAATCTAGTGGCAGTGTCCTCCGTTAGATCCTGCATAAAAGGTTTTCTCTACAACAGATGTCTGAAGGTCACCCATATATATTTGATTTACAGACCGGTGAAGATATAGTGGTCCATTGATTTCCAATTAAAAAAGCTCCTCGCGTTGTATCATAAAAATACAAGGCTGACTAACCTCTCCTATAAATATCCATGGATATTAACATCACCTGATCAAAGCTCCGGAAAGCCAAATAGAAAATTCTGAATTCACATAAAACCTCAGAATCACAAATTTTATCTTCAAACAAATTCCAATACATTGAGAACACATATCAAATTTCTTCTGACATAAGTGCATGACGAAGCATTTCATATAACCTTCGGCATTACAGTTTTAAGTTTTAAAATGCCATTATCATCGACCACTATTGCCCTCCCTATTACGCCTGAAATTTTATTTCTTTTGATTGTCTTTCTCGAAATCCTATTTAGAATTAGTTATGAGGCATATTCCTGGTAAATTAATATCATTCCTCTGCGAAATATGTGCCAAAACACTTCTGATGTTATCAATATACTGAGAATAAATTATAATTATACGACTTCTCCTGGAGGTGTGCGGCTGAAAACTGCTGTAAACAAACTCCTTGCCCTTGGTTGTCATCGTCACTACACAAACTTCTCCTATGCAGAAACCTTCTAGTGCGTTCTCGTGGAAAGAGTTTTCTTTTAACTAATTTGTCTTACCTAACTTATAAGTTTGTCGCATCGATTGCCTTTTAGTAACGTTTCTCAACCTACTCTGTTACACTTCCCATCGTGAACAGCGAGACCTGCATCAAAATTTGTGCTAAAGCGCCCACAACATTGTCAGTTAAATGCCCTCACCGTTTCACCAACTACGATGACGAAGATTTCTGCGAAACCGTTCGCCTGTACCTGTTTTTCAATCCTTCGACCCTTCTAGTCATATTTTGCGTTTTGTACTTGGACCCTAGTACCAGCTCAGCAGAAGCCAATGCCCTTATTTTCGATACCGCCTGGGATAAAATACAGACTGGTGTGCTTTGCCAGGATTTACTCTGACCGAGATCTCGCTTCATCTCCACGTGGGGCGCCTGCACTTTGGCCTGGCTAACGAAAAGGGGGTGGGGGGGGGGGGGGGTCGTCTATGGCGGCCTCTGCTGTAAGCTCTGCTGGGTATCAGTCTTCCTAAATACGTCACATTTCCCATCTGCGAATCCGCTTAAGGAAGGATATCTGGCCGATAGGAGTAAACGATCTAGAACAGTGGTTCTCAACCTTTTTTGGCCCATGCCCCCCTTTACCATATGTTCAGAACGTCATTCACCCCCCCCCCCCGTTTCGAATTTCCTCCCTATAACCCCCCCCCCCCCCCCCCCGCCCTTACACATTATACATAAAAATGGAAGCTAAAATTAATAACACTTACTAAACAAGTCTAGACATATACTTAAAACGTGATTTGAGGGTCTATTTACATTATAAAACGAATTTCATTAGGGCGAGAAGTACAGAACCGTAAAATTTAAGAGGGAAAAACAATATCAAGTAACTGGTTCTTGTATTAATGCGATCTTGAAATAATCTTAACCCCCCCCCCCCCCCCCCGGGAAACCCTAAAATTCCCCATGGGGGGGGGGGGAATTCCCCATCGGTTGAGAACCACTAATCTAGAATATCTCTGAGGGTCTGGTGAAGACTCCAAGCGAACCATCCTGTTTGTGACCCTACCGAAACAGACGCATCGCGAATGTAGATAGTAGAACAAGTAGAATTACATAGGAGGAGGGGAGGAGGAGAAGAAGAAGACGATGAAAGAAGAAGAAGAAGAAGAAGAAGAAGAAGAAGAAGAAGAAGAAGAAGAAGAAGAAGAAGAAGAAGAAGAAGAAGAAGAAGAAGAAGAAGAAGAAGAAGAAGAAGAAGAAGAAGAATGACTTTGAGTGACCCTGTCAATGACTACTCTACCACTGCGTAGCTCTTGTACTCGCGAAAACATGAGTCTTCTCTTCTATGAAAACACGTTCGGTAAAGTTCTATAAGTTTGGCTATCAGAAAGAAAGTTCAATAATGTGTCAATTTCAGACAAAGTTCTATAATGTTTCCGATTGAGATAAATTTCTATAATTTGTCCGCTTAAGATAAAGGTATATGATTTGTCTGTCTCAGAGACAGTTCTACAATGTCAGACGCGGATAAAGTTCTGTCATGTGTCCGTCTCAGAGAAAGTTATATCATTTGTCCAGACTCACAGTTTTATCATTTGTACGTCTTAAAGACAATATCATTTGTCAAGACTCACAGACAGTTTTATCATGTGTATGTCTGAAAGACAGAGGTGTATGATATGTTTGCTTCAGAAATAGTTAAATAAGTTGTCCATATCAAAGACAGTTCTATTGTGTCTGTCTCAGAGGCATCTATAATTTGAAAGAGAGATTCTGTTATTAGTTAGCTCAAGAGAAAGTTTAATGAGTAGTCTATACCAAAAAGTTGACAGAGAGACAGATAGATAGACAAATAGACAGACAGACAGACGGTCGGACTAACAAATTAACTTTATTTTCAAATAGTTAAATATTGGTATGATATTCCGCCCTTTTTATCTCTCTGTTCTCATACATTATTTCACACACACGTCACTTATGAAGCCAAGATTAGACAACCGCGACAGCGACAAAAGTAGCTTTTACATTTTGAACGCATGGACAATGTGCAATAATACGTGACTCACTCATACTAATATTTGGCGTGGCAATTATAATTAGCAGAGTTAGATGTATCGAACCACAGCTAGGATAATGTTTATTGTACTAGTTGTTCGTTAAGATTATAATAATTGATTTATTTTGTTGTTTCGGGATTTGAGATTTAAATATTGAGCACAACCCACCACTGGCAACGCTGATCGTATTTTTCTATGAACCTAAGGCCTATCCACATCAGTGCGGAAGCGCTAGACTCGAATTTCGCTCTCGTTTGAGCTCGTCAGTAGTGCATATCCTTGACCGGATCCGGAAACAAACCCCGGATCACCGGCGTGTGAAGCGGATGTGTAAACACTAGACCACGCGGCACACGGCCAAATTATCACAACAGAATACCACAACGTCACCCATCGTAGGTTGTAGCTCAAGATCTGCCCGGTGATCAGGGGTTTGTTTCCGGATCCGGTCAAGGATATGCACTACTGACGAGCTCAAACGAGAGCGAAACTCGAGTCTAGCGCTTCCACATTGATGTGGATAGGCCTTAGGTTCATACCAGAATACGATCAGCGTTGCCAGTGGTGGGTTGTGCTCAATATTTAAATCTCAAATCCCGAAACAACCAAATAAATCAATTCGATTATTGCTCGCTGGAATTTAGGCGGCCTGGTGTGCCTTGCCAGTGAGAAGACCTGATCGTTCGGGTCCACATCGATTGACGGACATCAGTCGCGGCGATCTGGCAGATCTTCAGCTACAACCTACGATGGGTGACGTTGTGGTATTCTGTTGTGATAATTTGGCCGTGTCCAGCGTGTGCCGCGTGGTCTAGTGTTTACACATCCGCTTCACACGCCGGTGATCCGTGGTTTGTTTCCGGATCCGGTCAAGGATATGCATTATTATAATTGTTTGTGTACCAGCCAGCTCCAGGAAATAATCACACCGTGCAGAATATCAAGGTGAACGGTCATAGGCTAAGTGCTGTGGACAAATTCACCTATCTTGACAACACTGTGTCACAAGCTGCTACAATTGGTGACGAAGTGAATGCAAGAATCTCTAAGGCCAGCGCGGCCTTTGGCAGACTGTACGAGAATGTATCGGACATAAGCCTGCAAACAAAGATGAATGTTTATAAAGCAGTTGTATTATCCACACTGCTATATGCTTGTGAAACCCGGACTGTTTATCAGCGATATGCTAGGAAATTAAACCACTTCCACACAGTCTGCCTTAGGAAGCTATTGCAGATTAAATAACAAGACCCCAGACACTGAAGTTCTAGAAAGAGCGTCCATGCCCAGTATCCACACTCTAACTAATGAAAAATCAGATTCGCTGGGCTGGTTACTTAACTCGTATACCAGATCACAGGCTCCCTAAACAATTTTTTTACGGCGAGCTGCGTTGTGGTAAACCCTCCCAAGGCGGCCAGAGGAAACGCATTAAAGACACTGGAAATCTCACTGAAAGCTTTTGGAATTCATCTTGACACCTGGGAGACTGCTGCTAAAGACCGTAATTCGTGTCGTACATCATTGCATAAGGGTGCAGTCCCGTGTGAAGCAACCAGGACTGCAAGAGCTGTGAAGAAAAGGCTGGACAGAAAAATCACAGCAGATCCTTCTCCTGGAACGTCAAGAATTCTTTGCCCACATTGTCAAAGAATATTTCGAATCAAAATAGTCTTTATCAGCCATCTTAGAACTCACGGCTCCATACTTTCAACCCCACTGGGTGACATGAATGGTCATCATTCTTGATGGACAAACAACAATTGTTTGTTTTGTTTTTAAGAGGGATATAGTCTGTACTGGCCGTCTCCGTGGCGACGGCGTTGCAGACGCAATTCGTAATGCCGCTTACCTAAACACAGTGGTGACCGATTTTACAGCAGACCGAAAGCAATGGCAAACTACTGAACGTAAAACTTGCCAAGACATCAACAACAGGCAGTAAAATGCTAGTGTTCACTGCAACGTCCTGAAAAGGATATGTAACTTTAAAAAAAAAAAGTCTGTACTGAGATAGTGCTGAAATAGGTTGCGATTGCATGTATAGGGATTGATGCTGTCTTTGATTTCTTAAGGAAGATTGTTCCACAGCTGAGATGTCTATCCTAGGTTTAAGGACATGAAGTATGATTAGTCGTTTGCTATGTCGTGCGTTATATTTAAGCAACGGCCTAAGGTAGCTTGGAGCATTTTGATACTAAGATTTTGTAAAGTTTGACCTTATTAAAAAAATAAGCGTTTGTGGAGTGGCAGTTACTGTGGACGTTTATGCGTGGGGGTTTCAAATGAAACCCCTAAATGTTTCGCGTGAATATATTCTGAAAAAGTAAAGAACAAATGTATCAATTTTCGATGTAGTCACCACTACGTTTAATGCAAAACCCCCAGCGCCAATAAAGTGCTCGGGTTCATGTAGAAAAAACATTCTCTAGGGTCACTACTCAGTGTGTCTGCACTGGTTGTGAGACACACCATTTTTAACATTCCTACTCCACCCATACACTTGCTGGACTGACAGGCATGCCTCACCATACTGGACCTTCATTCGCCAATGAATTTATATAGGTTTCACCCCTTCACTGATTAAAAACCAAAAAAATGGATACCAGAACGCTGCTTCTCTTTGATTCATGGAAAAGATGCCTTCTTTAAACTGTCCATGACGTCACCGCATTCGTCTGCACCGTTATGCCATGTGCTTAACACTCTTGACATCCTTAACAACAATATTGATATGTTACAAGAAGCTGGCATGGTTATTGTAATTTCTATTACTTCCTTTGAATGTTTTCATTTAAAGCCCTCTTGTATATTCTAGAATTGTCGGTAAGCTGATTACCATTAATTAAACCCATATCCCTTTTCTGGAGTGAGTAGAGCGCTTTGTCATTGAATTGGAACAATTGTCAGAAATTCTGGAGAAATAGTTAACGTGTTTGTATGTGAGAAGTTGACAGGCTGACAGATAAGTAGATAGGCACATGGACAGACTGATAGATAGACAGACAAATAGGATTGTGCGTACATTACAAGAGATTACAAAGACCAGAAAACAACCACTGCAAATCTCTTCTCCAGGAATCGAATCGGAGGAGGGACACAAAGCCCTGGACTTCACTCTGATAATCTACTATTTCGAGACGGCCATCTGCCTGCTGCTGATGCTCTGGGCGAGCTCTCTGTTACTCGACCATGTGTCAGTTATGTTTAAACAAAAGCACATACGCGACAAAAAGAGGGCGAAAAGCTTACGTGAACCAAAAAAGGAACGAAAAGTTATGTATCAGGATGTAAAGAAGAAGAGAGCGTCCATGGTAGAGGAGGCGAGAGAAAGACGCCGGTCGCTGTCGATAGCACTGACCGGGCTGCCGTTCAGCTCAGCAGTGCCGTCCAGCACATCAAAGTCGACGACAGAAGACATCCAGTCAGAGGAAACATGGCTTGAATCCAGTGACATAACCACGTCGACATCAAGTGACTACTGAATGTTCGATGAGTTCTTGTGTCTTAACTCTTGTCAATAGTCGTGATTCCAACTTCACGGCGAAGGCTCACCTCATTGTGCTCTGATCTTGTGCCAGTAAATATCATACAAAATGCTCCACACTGTCCCATGTGGAAAGTGGAACAGCATACAACAGCCCGCCAAGAAAATTAGTTCAATGTCGAAGGAAGCGGCAGTCACTAAAGTAAGGAGCAGTTGCACACACATTACTGCAGAAGTGCAAAACCAGTTAGTTCAGCAACCGGCAGTCCATGTTTTGTTTTTGTTATTTGGAACAAGCAGTTCACAACACAAACAACCGCAGACATAGCTATCAGCTTACCCCCTACAACTACATACATTACCACAGCTTGCTTACCTGCCTACCTACTCCACAACTACATATCTACTTACCAATCCATTCTATATTAAATATCCAGCTACATATTATATATATATATATATATATATATATATATATATATATATATATATATATATATATATATATATATATATATAGGTAATCTTTTTTTTTCTTGTTTGCGCTCGCTGACTTTGAACTAAAACGTAGTGTATACATGCTACTTCTAGTTGTGCCGGACTGAATTTTGCCTGTGAGTTAGCTTTACCTATTAACAGTACCCCTCGCCATCAGGCGAACCCACTCCCAACTTCAGAGGTACTTTAATTCACATCCCAAAGTCAACATTTTAGTCCAACTGGCCGGTGTAGAGGTTGAACCCGCTACCCTGCCACCAGCAAACCTGATGTTTAAGAACGAGCGCTCTTATCCATCCGGCCGTGCACCAAAGAGGTTTTCATTTGAAGCCCCCTGGTATTTCCCAGTCTCCACTCAGGTAACGTTGAAGTTTGAACCCTCGATCCCAGGTTTCGCAAGCAGACGCACTAGCTGCTTCTATAATTATCAATTGAGGTTCAACTACGGCAGGCATTTGCGTACGGTTTGCTTTCATCCTTGGTAACGGGTTCAATCTACCCGCGGGTACGTTTCCTTTCATAACAATTTGCCAGAACATCCGCTCTGTGGCCTTTGCTTTGTGATTTCCAACCAGTGTGGGATTTTTAAGGTGCACAACTTGTGCACTAGTACATCCTGGATTTTCACTCCATATCCGAGTATGCTAGGATATCCTTTCACACTACCCAATAGATCAGGGGCCGTGTTAACATTTCGTGAGGAATGGCTATCCTCACTTCAGAGGTCATAGACTATGAGAGTTGTGTGGCTGTGTTGCTCTGGCAATGCGGGACTACAGGGGTATTAACAGGCTGATAGGCTGGCAGGGAATGCACCTCTTGGTGGTAGATTGCTTATGGAAAGGGTGGGGTGGTCGAGCATCTGTGGGAACAGGTAGAGAAAGCAAGGGAACAGATTGATGACTGTATATGGAAAGAATATGGCAGGGGTTCTGAAAGAATCTCAAAATTGAGAGGCAAGACGAGAACTTTCAATCAGATATCAGGGGGAGGGGGAGTTTAGTAGTATGACTCTTCGGTGGCTGTTGAACAAGGGGCGGAGAACAAATGGGAATGTCCTGAGTGCAGTGATGTTGGTTCGGGCCGTGTGTTATCATTAAATAGTAATGGTTCTTGGAAGAACTTGGAAGCAACAGAGATGTGGTTCCTGAGACGAATGTTGTGAATTCTTTGCACTGTCAGAGTAACTAACAACGAGTGCCTGAAAGAGGCTAATGAAACTAGAACATTATATTCAACAATAAGAAAGAGACAAGTGGCTTTCTTTAGGTCATGTGCTGAGAAGAGAGACATTGGAGAACATCGTGACAGCTGGAAAGATCGAGGGGAAGAGAGGCAGAGACCAAAGAGAAATGATGCTGGATAGATTGAGACAGTGGCATGGAGGAATATCAGCAGCAAAGTTGATCCTGAACACCAAAGACCGAGCTCTGTGGAGAGACATAAACACCTACTTGAGCACTTGATGATGATCCATGTAGGCTAGGTATATCACACTACCCAAGAGATCAAAGAGACAGGTGTTATCATTAAAACACCAATGGTTCTTAAACAAATTCGCACCCCTTGCTGAAATGGAACCTTTAACCATATGAGCCTCAGACAAGGCACCACACCCTCTCAGCCACGGCTACCCCTGAAGCAGCAGTCATGCCGCCACCTGCTTCCCACAAAACGAGTAAGCATGAACAGGTCAGGATTTCCGCGCTGTCTTACTATTGTCAGCTGTCAAAGTGTCTTCATCATCATGTGCCATGCTGGTAAGCGTGGGAGGTCATGTTTCGGTATCTCACACAACTCGTGGATCAGCTCTGTTCTTGTCCCGACCATACCACATGGTCAAGTCATCCATACGTGCATTTCTCTCCCGTCTCCTTGTTCTTTCCTCCTCAACTTTGCCAGTTGTCACCAAGCTCTCCAGTTTATTTCTTCTCATAACGTTTAATGTCTCTAATCAGTTTGAAGTTTTCACTTGTTTCTTGTAGGACTTATCCATAGCTTTTTCTGTCTGTCCATGGTATTCTATGCATCTTCCTCAGAAACCACATTTCCATTGCCAGTAGATGTTTTTCAGCTTTTCTGCTTAGCGTCCATGGTTCACATCCATACAAAAGCACAGGTTCTATGTAAAAGTGTACATACTAACTTGTTTTATTCTGTAAACTTGATCTTTGCATATGGAATCGTGGATTAAATTATGTTGATTTGTAAACACGGGTCGTATACTTCATTATTATTGTGTTTATATGTAGTAAATATTTATTTTGGTGGTCGCTCGCTTTGAACTCAAGCATAGTCCATACACACTACTTCTAGTAATGTATATGGACTGAATTTTGGTGGATTTGCTTTCCCTATTAACAATGTCCCTCACCATCAGGTGAACCCACTCTGACTTCAAAGGTACTTGTAACTTACATCCCCAAGGCAAGGACTATAGTTCATTTTAATCCAACTGTCAGGTGAAGAGGCTGAACCCCTTAGCTCGGCATCAGCACACCAGATGTTTAAGAACACTCATTTTTATCCATTTGGCTTTACTGACCTACTTCATAAATATAATCTGAAACATTCAATAGTCCAAGGGAAATGGGCCTCTGTGGTGGAGTGGTTACAACTACAGCCTCATGCTCTGATGGTTGTAGGCTTGTTTTAGGACTTCTGGTTCTCGAATAGTTTCCCCTAGAACCCTGCAGGTTATCGCCACAGCATTAAAGTTACTGCTCTGTGTGACTTTAAAAAAAAAAAAAGTTGCTTAAAAGTCGACAGGGTCAACTTCATTGTACCGGTTTTTTTAAAATCCCAAATGGCTGTCTCTTTCCGCAGCGAACTGCCAAAAGTGTCGTACAAAGCACGAACTCCGTAGCTCCAGCGATGACCCCCAGAAGTCTCAGGAAAAAAGTCTGTGTGATGCTTACGATAGGCAAATAGCAACTATGCAGATTGACACTGAGCTATCTGGGGAAAATCTGGTGCAATGAAGTCGACCCTTTTGCCTTTCAATATTGCCAGCAACAAAGGAAAGACAACCTTGTAAACCCACAGCATGTAATGAGGCAACAATGAGCAGAGCAAAGGGAGCTGCCTTACTTCCCTGTGTATAGGGAAATCCCCCAATCCGCCGCCTTATCACACATGACAATGAAAATAGTATACCACACTAGCAACTCCTGGGGTGAAAATCCAACACTTTTTATTTTTGATTGTTGAATGGAAGCCTGCCACTCAGCCTGAAGTATGCGTCTTCACCTTTCTCATCATACTTTGAGAGTTTGTTACAATTACGACATGGGGGTTCGTGGCGAGGGCTGGTGGATGGTGTTGGAAGCAGGAGAGCCTGGGAAATAATACCACAACTTCTAGTCTGAGAATGGAGGCGCAGGCAGTTATTGCAGTGTTCTGCTGGCTGGAAGACAAAAAGCACAAGCATGTTGTAATTAACTGTGTCTGCAATAACAAAGAACATTAGCAACAGTAAGTAAAAGTTAACCTGTGTCATACAGGAAATCAGATGCAGGATAAACATTGCAGAGGAGGTCACAACAATTAGGTTTACAAATTCAGGGAGGAACGACAAAGATTATGAATCTTATACTTCTCTTCTTCCATTCACCTCAGTGAAGCGCTCGCGCACGTGTGTGTGTGTGTGTGTGTGTGTGGGGGGGGGGGGGGGGGGGGGGGGGGGGGGGGGGGGGGGGGGGGGGGGGGGGGTGTGTGAGGAGAGAGAGAGAGAGAGAGAGAGAGAGAGATGGAGAGAGAGAGAGAGAGAGAGAGAGAGAGAGAGAGAGAGAGAGAGAGAGAGAGAGAAGAGAAAGATGGAAAGATCTTGTGTGTGCTCTTTTTTTCTAATGTTCTTAGAAAGTTGGTATTCATTTCTCTAGGGTTGTTCTGATACCATCACTCCATCGTTTAAGTGCTCTTCCCCTTGCTCTGTATCCATTATATTTCTTCAATGTGATAGATTGTGCCAGGGCATTCTTGCGAGGTGGCCAAACCATTTAAAATGTTGGTCTCCCATGAAGTATATGACAGGTTTCATATCTAGTTTCTAATTTCCTCATTCTTAATTCTGTCTCTGACAGTTACTCCTACAGCTTTCCTAAGGCATCTCATCTGTTATGATTTTGCTGTCATTAATTGCAGTAAGCATCCATGTTTGACACTGGTAGCATGCAGGCCAACAAATAGTTCTTATGAGGTACGCTTTGGTACTTGCTGAGTGGTCTCGAGTGCTGGAGGTCCCGGGTTCAGGCCCCGGTGAGGACCGGGATTTATTTAAAAAATCCACCTGGACTTCCAGTAATAAAATTTCCCCTGATCTCTGGGTAGTGAGATCGGACGCCCGTGTGTATTGTTGCGCACGTAAAAAATCCCTTGGCAGTTGGAAATCGAAAAAGAGTAGCCTAGCGGCGCTGCCCGGACAAAATTTCGAGTTAAAAATCTACCCAAAGTATTTCAGGATCCTCGCCGGTGCAACGGAGTTCGTGCATTGAGCTGAGTTTCTCCAGACTCAGGTTTGAGTTAGGAGGAAAACGGAGCACTTATGGGTTAAACCGTGTGCCGGGATGTTGATCTAACGACTAAACTAAACTTTCTATAAGAAAGAAGTGATGCTAGTCGTCTTAGTAACAGATTTGCATTTGCACAACTTGCACGCTGATTTCTCTATCCATTCCCCAATCTGAAGTGAAAATTGACCCTTGATATTTAAATTCTTTAGTTTGTTTTATTTCCGAGTTCTTTATGCTTATTGGCAGGGTTTCTGACTGTCTGCCTATCACCATTGTCGCTGTCTTTTCAATGCTTAGAAATAAAAATGAATCATGGAAATTATAACCTGATCATCGTTGGTGAAACCTCAATTCCAGAGATGGAAACATTCACATATTTAGGTAGCAATATGGACAAAGATGTTAGTTAGTTAGTTGACAGATCATCCTCATTGCACATCGAACCATTCAGTCCATAAGTGGTTCCATCCCCTCCTCAGTAAATCCTGTAGTGTGTAGCAGCTAATGACACGAGTTCAGTTCTGTATTGGTTTATTAATCTTCTTTGGCTTCCTGCATAGTGTTCTTGTCTGGCCACACCTCTTTTAACTTGCTGTTCTTGCAGTCTGACCATGGTTGTAGATTCACAGTCATCACTTGGTTCTCGCAAACGACTTACTTCTCGTAAAGCATTCAGAATATCAGTCTGGTCCATGGGTCATCCGCCCTCCACGGTAGCCTTACCAGCAAGCCTATCAGCCTGTTTGCCCTGGCATGAAAATGAAACTAATCTTTGCCAGTCGTGACCGCCCCTGAGACATCAACCACTGTTTTCAGACCCAACTCATCACTATCTTCCAGAACATACTCACCGAGTCACTAGAGAAACATGCCCTAGTAAATGTCTGTGTCTCGAACCATGATATTGCTTTACTTACTGCCATGACTTCCATAGTCAGGCTACTTGTGGTCAAGGCAAGGATATGGGAACAGATAAAGATATCAGAGGAGCTAGCATTTATAGCACTAGAAAATGCGTGGATGTCAATAGAAATTAAACTCTGCACTAGACTTAGAATATGCAATTCTAATGTTAAATCAGAAAGACTGTATGGATCAGAAATATGGTGACAACTGAAAACGATTACAAATAAACTACAAACATTCACTAACTGGTGCCTGTGCAAACCAGAAGGAATACAATTAAATGACAGAATCACCAAATGTGGAGCTCATGGAGAAAACTAGAGAAAAACAAGAGAACCAAGAGGTGACGAAATCACACTGGCACTGGATAGGATACACATTGAGAAAACCTGAAAATGGTATAAGAAGACAGGAAACATTCTGTGTATTCCACAGAGCCTAAATATAGAAAGACAAAATCAGATGGAGAAGAGAAATAGAAACATAAATTAATAATATAGGGAAGGCGTGGGATAATTCTAAATAAAATTACATAAATTACATACCTAAATAGGGGTTTTGATCATATTACCGCTGGCCAGACAGGCCCAAGTGTTAACCAGTGAATTAGCACAGCTGTCTAATTAACAGTAGTTAGTTGCATTTCCTTTACAGGATGTCACAATTAACCCCAGCATTTTTTGGCTGCTTGTGATTTCTTGGCAAGTTTGCATTGGGTAGTTTTCCAGTGCTTTCTGAACAACCAATACACACACTATTTATGAAAACAAACGCAAGGCAGTCTGCTGCCAAATTGCCCGCAGCTGTTTTCAAATATGAACTGCATTCATAACCCCTTCACCACAGTAGAGGGACATAATTTATCTTAAGAACAGTTAGTTGCATGTCCTGTATAGGATGTAGCAATCAACCCACACTTGTATCGGCTGTTTGTGATTCACTAGGCAAGTTCATGATTACTAGTTGTACCATGGCTTTCTGAACACCCGACGTTCATACCATTGTTAAAAAATCAACACAAAGCGGTCTGCTTCCAAATCGCCTGCAGCTGATTTCCCAATGTGGAAATCACATGGGGCTAGGTCTGGCAAGTACGGGGGATGTGGTACGCACTGAAGGTGGAGGTCTTCGATGGTTTCAACCGTTGTACAGGCAGTATGGGGTCGAGCAATGTCATGCTGCAAAAGGCCACCTTTGCTCAGAAGCCCACATCGTTTGGATTTGATTGCGATCAAAACTTCCTACTCCACCCATACTCTTGCTGGGCTGACAGGCATGTATCACCATACTTGATCCTCATTCACCGATGAATTTCTATAGCTTTCACCCCTTTGCTGACCAAAAAAAAAAAAAAAAAGATAAACCCTGATCCTCTTTGATGCTAATTAAAAGTGGGGCGCCATCTTTAAACTGTCCTTATGACATCATGGTGTTCATCTGCACTGTGATGTCACATGCTTAATACTCTTGACATCCTTAACAACAATACTGACAGGTTACAAGACAATGACATAGTTATTGTATTCTCTATCACACTTTTCAGGTTTTCATATGAAGCCCCCCAATCGTGGTGGAACCGTGAAACTGTTCCACTATCCCTTAAGCCACAGAGCCGGTCATTTACTGCCAACACTATTATCATTTAGTGCCTTTGCCAGCTGGCGTTGGCGATCATGCCTCTCCACAAATTGCGATCTCCAATGGCATGGATCAATAGCCCACACTATATTCCATCTACAGCCAGCTCTGACAGAATGCCTCATGAAACAGAATGCACTGGACCAGCTGGCGTTGGCGATCATGCCTCTCCACAAATTGCGATCTCCTGGATCAACAGCCCACACTACATTCCATCTACAGCCAGCTCTGACAGAATACCTCATGAAACAGAATGCATTGGATCATAGCTCCTGAATGGAGGTCACCATGGCCGAATGGATAACAGTGCATGCTCTTAAACTTCCTGTTTGCTGATGTTGAGGGTAGCGGGTTCAACCCATACACTAGTCAGTTGGGCTAAAATATTGATTTCTCATCCTTGACTTGAGAACGTAAATTACAAGTATCTTAGAAGTCTCAGTGGGTTCTCCTGATGGCGAGGGACACAGGTAATAGGGAAAGCTAATCCACGCACAAAAATAAGTCCAGTGCACTAGAAGCAGTAGCCCGTGTATGGACCACGCTTGAGTTCAAAGCCAGAGAGTATAAAAACAATAACTCAGGAACAGTGCAATGAAACTCACCTGAAGATAACGTCAGTACGCAGGACTACTTGTGCCCTTGTCTGGCAGATTTCACATTTCCTTGCCGCTTTGTTTTACTTGTCTGAAGTCCCTGGGTTTCCTGAACCACTACAAGCTTTTCTCTTGCTCGCTGACCCTTCTTGTCCTTCATTCCTGTCCTTATTGTGTTTAAGGTCAGCGGCAAACAGCACCTACGACAATTACAATTCTGGTGTTTTATGTTGTTGAGAGAGCTGTGGACAGCAATCTAGGGACAATATTTTTGTTAACAGTAGAGCGTAGAACAATCTGTGGAAGACAATTGCTAACAAACAGTCCACAATCTGTGAAAGATGATTGTAAACAAAGTCCACAACAATATGTGGAAGATATTTGCTAACACAGCTGTCTACAGCAACCGTGGAAGATATTTGTTAACACAGCTGTTTATGGCAATCTGTGGAAGATATTTGTTAACACAGCTGTTTATGGCAATCTGTGGAAGATATTTGTTAACACAGCTGCCTTCAGCAATCTGTACTAGTTATTTGTTAACACACCTGCCTACAGCAATCTGTGCATGATATTTGATAACTGAAGTCTCTGTGGCAAAGTAGTCAAGTCTGACTCGGCTCCGAAGGGTTTTAGATTCGATTTCCGGCTGTGCCTTTCGGTTCATGAGTGCATTTTTCTGAGACTCCTGGAGGTTGCCATTGGAACTACAGAGTTTGTGCTTTATGTGACGCTTTCGGCAGTTCACTGCGGAAAGAGACTGAGCCTTATGGGTTAAAATCCCAGTGCAGTTGACTTTTAAGTCACTTTTTGTGTGTGTTAACAATAGAATACAGAGTAATCTGTGGAAGATAGCTTTTAAAAAATAGAATCTACAACAATCTGTTCAAGACAGTTGTTAGCAATAGAATCTACAACAATCTGTTCAAGACAGTTTTAGCAATAGAATCTACAACCAATCTGTTCAAGACAGTTAACAGAAAAATCAACAGCAATTTGAGGAAAATATTTATTATGTTAACAGTCTACAGCAATCTAAGGAAAACATTTGTTAACAGAAAAGTTGACAGCAGTAGGGGAGATATTTGTTAACAAAACACTACTAGGAGACTCTGAATATATCACCACCATTAACCTAGCCTTGTGACTGCCCATAATATTCTTGGAACATTAATGTGGTGGATTCCCCTTGAATTCCACATCCTTAAAAAAACTAAAAAAATGTAAAATAACACAAAGTAACACAGCTTTAGAGAACACAACTACAGAAAACACAGGATGTTACGACAACTAGCTATCATCAGCAACGAAGCACATACACAAAATATAGTCACAAGGAAGATACTACAGTGATTATGTTAAGACATAAGAACGGGATGAGAAGAATGAAAAGATGAAAAAATGAGAATGAAAAGAAAATGAATGATTGAAAAAAAAATATGCTACTTATTTCAGAATTAGTAAAATAATGGAGCCTTGTTTGTCCATTAGTTATTATGCTATCACAATATCTTTAAACCAATCGTGGGAGTCAGCATGACCAAATGGATAAGACATCTCGCTCTTAAACTTCCGGTATGCTGACGGGATGTATAAATGAGAGGGGTGTATCTTGCTTATACCGAGTTTTCCAGAAGGTTGTTATGGGAGCGAAGTTCTGCAAGGATATGCTACTGAAGAATTAACTGGATTCGCTCGCCGACCCCCCAACCGATTGCCGAACAGTCTCAACTGTTTGTCCCTTCGTTAATATATTGCCAAGATTTGTGCGGTCCGTTTGTTTCTTTCGTTTGCGATACCTTGCTCAATTTTAATACTCTGAAACGAATTTTTACGCCGAAAGAAGGTTTTTCATTTACATAGGCCATGAGTAATCGACATTTGGTGACTAAATTGTGTGGATTTGTTTCCAAGTTGTGTTAAAAAAGCTGTAGTTACTCGCGGTTTTAGGGATTGCATGGGTCCTTGATTTTCGGCCTCATTTACATCAGATAAAAGTTTTAAACAATGTTAGATTGTAGATTCTTATTTAAAGGAAATTTGGAGAACGATTCTAAACTGATAGCACACGTTAAATGTGTTTTTTTCCGGTTAAAATGTATTATTTATGAATGTAAACAACTAACTCTTAGCCGCTAACCGTGAAGGTTTGTCATCATGTTGAATTAGCTGATGGGGCCACACTTGTGCCCCTAAAGTTTGCTTTGCCTATCACAAAGTATTTAAGAAGTATTTAAATAATTAAATTAAAAGAATAATAATTATAACTAACTAAAAAATAGCGTACATTTTGTGTTTATCGGCAGAAAACGGCCAAAACATGTCTCGTGATTTTCCGACATTTTCCATTTTATGTGACAATGACGAGCTTCAAAATAGGATGTTTTTACTGTAATTTATTGGTGTTATGGAGCCGTTCTAGTGATTTTTGTGTAGCAAAGTGGTGTAGTTATCATAATTCAGTAAGTTTCATTGGATTTTAAACACCGTCAGATCAGTAGCGCCTTGGTAAGTGGAAATTTCACGTACTTGTCACCTCTGTCATCAATTTATTTTTTACAACATCTGCTAATATTATTATTATATTTCTAACTTTTAGCAACAGTAGCAATACCAGTGTGTTCCTTGTGCAATGTCCTTTAATTTATATAGTAATACAAATATTTACTACCATTTTAACAATGTTTAGACCAATATTGTGGCATACCCCTACTTCCCATTTTCTGCCATCAATTTCTGCTTGGGCAAAACCCATGTTTTGTTTGCACTCAATCAGTTAATGAATGAATCCACATGCAAAAATCATGTAAAACTAGAAATAGTAGTGTAGGTACGGACTACGCTAGAGTTCAAAGCGAGTGAAACACCAAAAGAATAACAAAATAACAACAATCCGCACTGGATGGGTGATGTGGTCTGTATCATTTCAACCACCTTCACCTCCCAGAAAGCTTCCAGTATCATTTAAGCTGATCGACTAGGGAGTATACTAGCTAACGCACTACCCTAGCCCTTTTACCTGTGTGAATGGAGGTGACACTTCAATATAAACCATATCAAAGAGAAACTTA
>JACEFZ010024182.1:0-33911 GCA_014155875.1 Cepaea nemoralis | reverse complement strand
TGAACAGCTTTTGCAACTTGCATGTCTAGGATGATGAACGAGCACACCCACACACATGATGTGACATGAGTGCTTCCTTGCTTGCTAGCTTGTGTTTGGGGGGCTGCGTGGTCTCGAGGTATGGTGTCTGCCTTGAGTGCTGGAGGTCCCGGGTTCAAGCCCCGGTGATGCCGGGATTTTTTTCTCGTGGACTTCTAGTAATAAATTTCACCTGGTCTCTGGGTAGTGAGATCGGACGCCCATGTGTATTGTTGCACACGTAAAAAATCCCTTGGCAGTTGGAAATCGAAAAAGAGTAGCCTAACGGGGCTGCCCGGGCAAAATTTCGAGTTAAAAATCTACCCAAAGTATTTCAGGATCCTCAGCGGTGCTACAGAGTTTGTGCACCGAGCTGAGTTTCTCCAGACTCAGGTTTGAGTTAGGAGGAGAACGGAGCACTTATGGGTTGCACCCGTGTGCTGTGATGTTGATCCGTCTACTGAACTGAACTGAACTGAGCTCCAACGCGAAGTCCTGTATGTCGGATGAAGGCATCCTGTTGTCCAACATCAGTGTGATGTCATACAGGACCTGAGGTTTGCGTGAGTATCCATTGTCCCATGTCTGGCTTATTGGTGTGCAGACTGGTGGTTCCTCGTCGTACAGGCAGACACTCTCCGACTTTGGAGGATGTGACATGAGTAAAACCTCCATGTTTCCCTATTATAATGTTCCAGTTAAACTATTATCAGGTTCTCCCAATATGTGCCCTATCCAGAACCAGTATCTTTTCCACATGACTTGATTTGCAGGAATCTGTCAACTTCTCTCCCTAAGCTCCACATCAGTGATTATGTCATACCATTTAAGTCATAAGTCATTCTATTATGACTGATAATTAAATAGGTCAATACAAGCCCATTATGAGAGGTGTGCGACAGGGATGTGTAATGGTTCCAGATCTTTTTCCCTATACAGTGAAAATATGTTCAGAAATGTAGAAGATATGAAAGTAATCACCATTGGGGATGTAACATCAATAACATTAGATATGTGGATAATACAGTATTGATTGCAGACAATGAGCAGGATCTACAACATTTAGAAGATGTGTTTGTTGCACATAGAGAACAACTAGGGTTGGAGTTAAATTGTAAGAAGACAGATTATGGCGTTAATAGGAAGAAGAAAATACCACAATGTGATATACAAGTAGATGGGAATATTCTTAAACAAATGAATCGGCACAATTATCTCAGAAAAGTTATAACATCTGATGGGAGATGCCTTGAAGAGATTAGAACAAGAATCACCATAGTGAAAACAGCTTTTGTATGAATGTGAAGCATGGACAATGAGCAGATAAGCTGAAAACTGATGGCTGTTTAAATTAGGTTTCTGAGAAAAATGCAAATAATACAATGGGCAGACAGAAAAACCAATGACCAAGCCCTACAAGAAACAAATAAAAACCATAAACTGCTATTTGGAAACATAAGGAGAAGAAATAAATGGGAGAACTTGGGAACAACTGACAAGATTGAGGAGAAGTGAACAAGGGAAAGGCAGAGAAGTAAATACATAGATGGTTTGGCCACATGGTATGGTCAAGACTCTTGCGATCGAGTGAAATAGCAAAACATGACTGTCTATGCTTATCGGCATGGTAGTCAGTCTGGTAGTCAGGTCTTAGTCAGATATGACTGAGCTACCGTATGACAGTAGACGGTACTAACTGCTTTCTGTCAGCGCCGAATGTTGGGCGGCGCTTACCAAACCCGACACCCCACATTGTGCCAACGGCTTCGGGCGGAAGAGCGCAATTGGGAGGGTACTAGCCTTATCCTGGTGCGAGGAAATGCAACCCAAAGACAAAATAAGTCATGGCAGGGCAGACCAGGCCCTAAGCCTTGGTTGGCAGTTGGTCTAGGATCGAAGCTCCGACAGGCGGACAGTTAGAGCATTGCTTTGCTGATCCGGCAGCTTCTGCAGCTTGTCTTGTTCCAGATGTATAGGTGTTAACTTTCCTCTGGATGTGAACTAGGCAGGCCGAGAGAGGGATCATGCTGCATGGGCAACACATGGTTTCTTTATTTTAGCCCAGGCTTTGTGCTATGGAGAGGCAATAACTCCATCCCTGGTCTTAACCGGTCTCGGAATCAAAGCGAGAGGCAACTGTTACGGGTTATAAGTCCTTGTCAGTTGGCGTAGACATGGGGCGCCATGCGTTGCCTCTGACGGTGGGAGACACCTATAGGTGTCACTGATCAGCTACCGCCCGCCTCAAGCTGGGCAGCCCCCAGCCAATTGGGTGCTGATCCGCCACAGCCTGCCTGCTTCAATGGGTGCTTGGGGCTAGGACAAAATCTGAATCGCAGGCTGTAAAACCAATGCACCAGGTACTAATAAAAAGAATAGAAACCTCAAGCTACGGCTTGCAACCTGGAACGTGAGAACCATGTGTCCAGGATTTTCCACTGACTTGACAAATATTGACGATGTGAGAAAAACGGCTGTGATTGATGCTGAACTCAATCGTCTTAACATTAATATTGCTGGTCTGCAGGAGACTCGCCTCGCTGAGGAAGGGTCACTCAGGGAAAACAATTACACCTTTTTTGGAAGGGAAGAGGGCAGGCAGAAAAAAGGCAACATGGTGTGGGCTTTGCAGTGAAGAATTCGCTACTGGGAATGATTGATATCCCAGCTGGAGGTAATGAAAGATTATTATCACTGCGCTTGGCAACCTCTTGTGGATTTGCCACCATTCTCACTGCATATGCACCGACACTCGCTTCCTCTGATGATGTGAAGGATACGTTCTATGAGCAGCTAGACTCTGCGATCAAGGCAGTTCCAAAATCCGACTACATTTATATGCTCGGTGATTTCAATGCTCGTGTGGGCAAGGACTCGAGTTCATGGCCAGTGTGCCTTGGAAAATACAACATCGGTCGCATGAATGATAATGGGCAAAGGCTGCTGGAGCATTGCACTAGAAATGACCTATGTATTACAAACTCCTTTTTTAAAACAAAAGAGATGCATAAGGTCACATGGAAACATCCAAGATCCAGCCATTGGCATCAGCTGGACTTCATTATCACACGGAGACAACATCTGAACCATACATCATTAACTCGAAGTTACCACAGTGCTGACTGTGATACAGATCATTCTTTGGTTGTTGCAAGGGTTAGACTGAGACCAAAGAGAATCTACACAGCTAAACACAAGTCTAGCCCCAGGATTAATATTATTAACACTCACGATCCTGGAAAGTGCTTTGAATTTCAACAGCAACTTGAAGACGCTTTCAATGATACATCAGAAAATTGTATAGTAAATGATAAATGGAGTAAACTTAAGGAAACTATTTATAAAACAGCGGTAGGGGTTTACGGCACTGTGGATCATAAGAGGCAGGACTGGTTTGCGGCAAACAGCCAGATACTGCAGCCCTTGATTGATAAAAAGAAGATAGCTCTCTTAAGAAACAAGGAAAGACCAACGCGTAACACTCTGAGTGAGCTGAAGCAAGCGAGGAAGGATGTACAAAAGGCTGCCAGGCAGTGTGCGAATGACTATTGGATCAAGTTATGTGAGTCCATTCAAATCGCAAGTGATAAGGGAAACATCAGAAGCATGTATGAAGGGATAAAGAAAGCCTGTGGTCCAATGATCAAAAGAAGTGCACCGCTGAAAACCTTGACTGGAGAAATCATCACTGATAAGAAACAGCAGATGGATAGATGGGTCGAGCACTATTTAGAGCTTTACTCAAGTGAGACCAAGCTAGCGGATGATGCCCTCAACGCCATAGAGGCCCTGCCAACTCTTGACCACCTGGACACACTTCCCACTATAACAGAAGTTAAGTGTGCTATAAATGAGCTTGCATCTGGCAAGGCTCCAGGTAAGGATGGGATTCCAATAGAGGTGATCAGGAGTGGGCAAGACACACTCGCTCTACAGATCCACCAGCTAATAGAGCTATGCTGGCGAGAAGGACAAGTCCCACAGGATTTCAAAGATTCAAACATCATAACGCTGTACAAGAACAAGGGAGATCAGAGCGACTGTAACAACTATAGGGGTGTCTCACTTCTGTGTATCGTTGGGAAAGTATTTGCCAGAATTGTCCTGCACAGACTTCAAGTCCTGGGAGATCAAGTCTATCCCGAATCACAGTGCGGCTTCCGTCAGAACCGGTCTACCATTGATATGATATTCTCATTGCGACAGATGCAAGAAAAATGCCGGGAACAAAATCAGCCACTGTTTATTGCCTTCATCGACCTCACAAAGGCATTCGATTTGGTCAGTCGTGAGGGTCTGTTCAAAGCACTAAAGAAGATTGGCTGCCCACCAACTCTTCTGTCCATTGTGGAATCGTTCCACACAGGCATGAAGGGTATAATCAAGTTTGATGGCTCAACTTCAGAAGAGTTTGAAATCAAGAGTGGAGTTAAGCAAGGTTGTGTACTAGCCCCCACCCTCTTTGGGATATACTTTTCACTTCTACTGAAATATGCCTTTCGTGATCAGGATGACGGTATATACATTCACTCACGCTCAGATGGTGGCCTCTATAATGCTCAGAGATTGAAGGCCAAGACCAAAATTAGCAGGGTACTAATCAGAGAGTTGCTTTTTGCGGATGATGCTGCGATTACGACCCACTCTGAGGAAGAATTACAACATCTACTATCTGCATTCTCCAATGCTTGTTCTGAATTTGGTTTAACAATTAACAAAAAGAAGACACAGATTATGTCACAAGGTGCACATGGTGTACCATCAATCTTTATTGACGACGCCGAACTGGAGATAGTAGACCATTTTACATATCTAGGATCAGAGGTAAATAGCAAATTATCCCTCGATCAGGAAATCAACATCAGGATTGGCAAGGCAGCAACAACAATGAACATGTTAGCACAAAGAGTCTGGGAGAACAGGAAGCTTACTGCCAAAACAAAAGTCCTCGTCTACCAAGCCTGTGTCCTTAGTACTCTTCTTTATGGCAGTGAAACCTGGACAACTTACTCACGCCAAGAGAAACGTTTAAACAGCTTTCATATGCGGTGTCTGCGAAGAATACTTGGTATTAAGTGGCAAGACAAAATCACAAATACTGAAGTATTGGAAAGATCAGGTTGTGTGACGGTGTATTCCATGCTCAGTCTTCGTAGACTTAGATGGATAGGACACGTTAGGAGGATGGATGATGGTAGAATACCAAAGGACATCTTTTTTGGTGAATTACAGACGGGTAGGAGATCTCAGGGTCGGCCTCTACTACGATACAAAGATGTGTGTAAGCGGGACATGATTGATACAGGCATTGATAATGCACATTGGGAACACGTCGCCGCTGAACGTGTTGCTTGGAGGGCAACTATCAGAAATGGAATAAAGACAAAGGAGAAAATGATTGCAGATAAAGCACACACAGAGCGTGAGAGACGTAAGATGGTGCAAAATGGTGGAAATGACCATGTTTTCACATGCACCTACTGTGGGCAAAAATTTGCAGCAAGAATTGGCCTCACCAGCCACACTCGCCACCGCCATGGATCGTAGTTATTAAGCCTTTTTGAAGCACAATGTACCAAACTATCGTCTGTCAAGACGGAAAGGTGCCAATGTCATGCTTATCGGTATGGCACATGATGATGATGATAATTATATGCAGGCAGAGGTTACAGAGGAGAATGGGGAGGAGGAGGAGGATGATGATGAAAAAAAGAAGGTGGAGGAATTCCATAATATTGCATTTGATTTATTCTAACCTTGACCTGGGTAGTCTATATAAACTTCAGGTTGTTCTATCTTGACACTTGCTGGTGTTTTACTGTCCATCTGATCAAATACTGGGATATTAGTGAGAATCTTTTTGGCAGAACTGTGAACACAGTCATTCTGAAAGGATTGGTGAGTGACATATTTAATCAAACATTTAAAAAAATATACAAATGCATCTGATATGGTGGTGACTCCTCTAGAAGACTGAGTGTGAATTCTGATGCATTGGTGTTCCAGACATGTGAGCCCTGAGAAATGCTTGAAACAATCACAGTCAGCTTGGTATAATGACTTCTCTCCTGGTCCAGAACCAAAGTAGCATCTCCATAGAGTCTGTGTTACAGAACTCTCATTGTCCTCTCCAAGTCCAGATACCAGTGGAGTGTGCAAGACTGGTACGGGAATTTCACATCTGCAGAGAGGTATATTAGTAGATAACCAGAGCATGGTTCAGCACAGCACATGGACTAGCAGTGGCCAGGATTGGGTTGGTCATTGTTTTGTCCACAGGTTTTAGGCATTTCATTGTCAACAGAATCCAAGATGGTAAGGCATCATTATAAATATTGCTCAGGTTAGTGTGAAAACATGATAGATGATGCAAAATGACACATATTCATTTCATAATTTATAATTGGGTATGCAAGAAATATGTAATATTGATCAACACATGGCAAAAATGACAATATAAGAGTTTTGTGATCATTAATTGGTGCTTCATTAATCAAGGAGGTAATTATAAAGACTGCAACTCTCTACTGTGACTTCATTATTTACAAACTGTTGCCCTAATTCAATGCACAAGATTGGCTGGAGATTTTATTTTTTTTTAAATGGTCATACTATGAGAGAGCTTCATATGAAAACAATTTCTTTTTAGGGTGAATATATTCTGAAAAGGTAAAGACAAATATATGATTTTTTTATGTAGTCGCAACTGCGTTAAATGCAAGTCCTGATAAAGTCTTTGGATTCCTGTAGACAATAATCCTCTTGGTCGGTCATGTGTGTAACCACTCATGCATCATCTGCTCTATCTTTTCACAGAAGTCACCCTGTTTTGAAACTTCCTACTCCACTCATACACTTGCTGGATAACAGAACTTTGCTCCTCTTTCATGCATGTCAAAAGTGGGGTGGCCATCCTTAACTGATTCGCTGCCGACCGCCAACCGATTGCCAAACAGTCTCAACTGTTTTGTCCCTTCGTTAATATATTGCCAAGATTTGTGCGGTTCATTTATTTCTTTCGTTTGCGATCCCTTGCTTATTTTTAATACCCTGAAATGAAGTTTTATGCCGAAATAAGGTTTTTCATTTACACACAGGCCACGAGATATCGACATTTGGTGACTAAATCGTGTTGATGCGTTTAAAAGTGTGTTAAAAAATTGTAGTTACTCGCGGTTTTAGGAATTGTGTGGGCCCTGGATTTTCGGTCTTATTTACATCAGATAAAAGTTCGTCATCATGTCGAATTAGCTAATGGGCCACACTTGTGCCCCTAAAGTTTGCTTTGCCTATCACAAAGTATTTATGGAGTATTTAAATAATTAAATTTAAAAGAATAATAATTATAACTAAATAAAAAATAGCGTACATTTTGTGTTTATCGGCAGAAAACGGTCAAAACCTCTCGTGATTTTCCGACATTTTCCATTTTATGTGACAATGATGCGCTTCGAAATAGGATGTTTTTATTGTGATTTATTGGTGTTATGGAGCCGTTCTAGTGATATTTGTGTAGCAAAGTGGTGTAGTTATCATAATTCAGTAAGTTTCATTGGATTATAAACAGCATTGGAGCAGTAGCGCCTTGGTAAGTGGAAATTTCACGTACTTGTCACCTCTGTCATCAATTTATTTTTTACAACATCTGTTAATATTATTATTATATTTCTAACTTTTAGCAACAGTAGCAATACCAATGTGTTCCTTGTGCAATATCCTTTAATTTGATATATAATACAATATATTTACTACCATTTTAACAATTGTTAGATCAATATTATGAGACACCCCTATTTCCCATTTTCTGCCATCAATTTCTGCTTGGGCAAAACCCATGTTTTGTTTGGCAGCGAATCAGTTAAACTGTCCTTATGTCACGGTATTCATCTGCACTGTCACGGTGCACTTGAAACCCCATCTATTCTGCATATGGAAACAGTAGAGTATTATGGATGGAATTATAAATGTTGCTTACTTTTAATATTAATTTTACAACTATGTTTGTGAATGCCTGTCAGGAAATATGGGGGGTTGTGAAACGGTACCTTACACCATACTCCTTAGTCATGGAGTTGGCAGTCGGGGGTCAAAGGTTGACCAATGAAAAGGCAGGAGCCGACCAATGAAAACGCGGTAGACACATGCCCGCGCCTGGCCAGCAGACCCTCAGTCATTTCATCAGGCGGGCCTAGCAAAGACGGTCGAACTCCAATTTTTATCATACTTGCTAAAAGGCAAAATCTACGACTTGTCTGTTATATACTGTTAGACCCATGCTTTGGTGATCCAATAAATCATTGTAGGGTGAGTTGGAAACATGTATAACTATTTAAATGCATTTTGTATGTACTAATAATACAATTCTTTTACAGCATTAGAAATCCCCAGGGCTAGTAGATTTCATTAGGCTGTTGTATGACTATTCCCAGTTATTTATGGGGTAGTAGGATCTCGTGTCTCTAGATTTATGTTCAATCTTAATGGCAGGTTTCATAGTGTTTAGGAGTGCTATACTGTCAGAGAAGATTCATTTGTTCAGAGGCTTATATAAATTACTTACAATGGATGACGCAAGCCATGCTTGCTAACATTGTCAGAAACATGTTGGTATCAAATTGCTAGGACAAGCTATGATTGTACGGTGATTGTCAAGACAATCCCCAGGCAGGAGTACATAAGCTTGTTGTCTAGGATAGTGATTACTTAAGAGTTGTAGGGAAGGATTGTAAGTGCAATATTTGTTAGGACGGATTAACCACGAGGTAGAATTGGTGAAACCATAGAATATAAATATAGCTAGCCACATGGATGACAAAGGTCATCATGATAGAGTAACACACGTGTTGTTATAATCTAGTGAGGTACACGCTGTGACAAAACGGCAATTCATTTGGGCCTTGTCGGGCGATATTCCACTTTATTCGGCGTCATCAGGGACTTTCCCGGCTAGTAATTAGATCGGGGATAGCCCAGTAGGAATTTTCCATCTGGAAGGTTCGAGAAACACCTGGATTTGGATGTCCAGGGGTCCAGTACAGCACTAACTTTACGTGCTGCTAGAACCTAGAATTCCACTGTGGAAAATAGAGTTTCTCGTGGAGTTGCCACACTTCGTGCAGCACTTATTTCTCGAGCGCAGGCGTACGCACAAAGGAGAAATGCGGCTGGCACAGCTCATTCACTTTCTATCTCTTGTGTGAGAAGGTTCTGCTTTTGAGTAGCAGTGAACCCATTTCTTCACACACAACCAAGTTACAGCGGACTGTCAATATTTCACGACCTGCTGGCGTAGATAGTCATTGAAGCTGACTGGAAACAATCAACAGATTCAGGTACGAATTGTAGTAATTAATTTAGCGTTGTAATTTGAGCAGAAATTGCGATCGTTCATAGCTAATTAAATATGCGGGCGTCTTGCATAGCTAGTGAGTTGACCGATCGATAAGCTAGTTGAGAACGAGGGCAGCGCACAGCGGTGTGTGTACTTGTGTTTACAAGCCGTCGTGAACAGCTGTTTGGTCAACTGCTTAGAGCGAAAAGTCCATTAAAATTGGCAAATTGTGTTACAATGTTATTGATTGATTATAGTTCGTAGTTGCATGTACTATGTTTGCTGTACTGTAGTAGGGAACAGTAAACTATGTTATAGAATGAACTTAATTGATGCCAGTCAGTAATTATGTTAGCCGAGCGCTGAAATTAGACCAGGTAAGTTGGTAGATGAAGAGTGAGTTAGTGAATCGCTCATGTGATAGGGAAATAGAGCACGTACGTGATTAACTCTAAGAAGTGATGTAGCTATTTTGTGTGTGAACTAAATAGTGAATACATTCGAGGAACTGGGAATTCATACGAAGGTAAGTTCTTCAGTGGTGCTAGAGAGATATACGATGTTGTTATCACGTATATACTAGGTCATGTTGTGTACTACTTCTATGAATAATGTACCGACCGCCGAAAGTGGTTCGACTGCGAGATAACACGGCATTACCGTCGCGATGTACATATGCGTTCTTCATGCTATTCTTTCCTGTCCTGTTCTATTCATACTTGCGTGGGTACGTCAGTGCTGATGTGAGGAAAGTATGGAGGAACAAATGGAGGACGAATGAGATTCGGGGACGAATGGGATATGGGGAATGCGTGTGAGTTATTCTTGTATGAGACTGGTATAACCAGGCCAGCTATGAAGTTCGGCCACGGCCAAGGCTAATCCTCTTGGAAAGGCAGAACTGGAGAGAACCTTGAACATGCGGGGAGCATGTTTTCGCTGGAAAGACTTCTTGACTCTAGGGAAGAGTCTAACAAGAAGAGTTTCGCTATAGAGTGGGCAGGAGGTCCCACTAGCGAAATGGAAACTGTAGATATGTTATAGGGTCATGTATTGTTACTATATCCCAAGTGATGGTGCCTTGATCATTGTTGGTTTATGATTAGATGTATATTGTAAAAGGGGGGGGGGGGGGGTCCAGGGACACCTTACCTTGATGTTTAGTTCCAGTTAAATCTTGAACAACTACAGACTGACGTTAGCGACAACCGTTAGGTGAATAGGGATAGGTGAAACGTTAGATCAGACTCGCCATTCTTGATTCTTAATCTGTTTGACGGGCTGTTCTCGGAAAGGCCAGCTGACATTGGACTGAGCTTTATGCATTAATACTATCACCTTAGAGATGTTGCTCTACTTACTTGTATAACTAGGTAGCTAGACTGAAAGTTGATTTTTCATGGATTTGATGCACATGAGCCAATGTTTGGGCCGAATACTTTCACCGATCGCTCTTACTTTCAGGTGTTGCTTGTTAGAACCAGCCTATTACTAAGTTGCCGGAAACCACTACGTGATCCATGGCGAAGGGTCACAATACCTACTATACCACGCCTGACTGTGCTACATTATGCAAGAGGGAGAATCACCATGCATGACTCATACTCACCACGTGATTCTAGAACCCTGCTGCAGCACTAGTGGAACGAGATGGTTTGTTTTTCCATATTAGAACTGTGATTAAGACTATTTCAGAATAGAGTTCATCTACCTGAGCAATCTTGCCGGGGTATATTGAAGGTTGATTTACTACGGAGCTATGATGGCAGGCTCACTCCAGAGAGACTTACCAAGGTGGGGTAGGCGCAGCTCTGGGAGCTCATCAAGTCCAAATCAATGTGTTTCCAGCCTAAACGTGGGACAGACCAGGCAAAGATTGGCCCAAACCAAAGGGGCTGTAACTACGTTGGCACTAGTGTTCGGTCATGACTAGACCCACACCAGCTTGCGTATTTTCTTACTCAAACTCGTGAAGGGTAGACAGGTCAACTCAATCCTGGCCTTTATGAACCTTGTATGCTGAATATGAATTAGTTCTTACTCAATCATTCGAACAACCAGAGTCATAGAAATAAGACATTATGTTTTGTTACCAAGCGCAACCCTGTTTCAAGATATGTGCTGGACTCCGAAGGGAGTCTGAACAGTGTGACTGTGTAGTGACTATTGAACTCATTTACCGAAACATTGGTGTTTTCTAGTGACTGTGTTGACTTGTTGCAGTACTGATTCATTACCCACTCAGGGGTATACTAATTCTACTATGGGACCATTAGATTGGTCAATTGTTACTTCTAGGAACATCTAGAGATCAACTGCGGTCGCCTCAAGGGAGAGGGTCTCCATACCAGGCTGTACTTTGATAACTGTGAAAGTTGGTCACAGCGATTCAGTGAGACAGAGCAGACGAGAAGTTCATCCAACAGTCAGTGGTCCGAAGAGGTAGTTCCTCGGACATCTGATCTTAGCTCTGGGGACGGAGTGGTCTCCAAAGGTTCCAGTCATCAGTCTGGAAGAGAGCCGGGTGAGTGTCGGACCGACTGGACGGAACATCTGTCTCAAACCTGCACGTCAGCCTCATGATGAAACAAGTAGCATCTCTGTCTCTGATTCTGTCTCTAACCTATCATCTGCTATTGTAAATAGTTTATACTATCAGGGTGTTCATTTCCTACCTATTGTCTTTAGGGTAGAATAAACTTTGTTGATGTTGACTGATTCTTTGTACAGTGATTGAGTGTGGTCTCGGACAATACCTCAGGGTTCATTGTCCCAAGGGAGAAGGTAGAGAGTGGGGGTCTAGAATCTGGAGGGGCTTGTAGACTTAATTAAACCATTTGAGGTTAACCACAGAGAAAATAGTGTATCTGCCTATCCAACCCCTGGGGTTAGAATACACGGGAGTGCTAAGGACCCTTGGGCTTGGTTAATTCTCAATACCCAAGGCAAACCTGTCACACACGCCATGATTGTACTGTGACGACAGTGAAAATCACTGGACCGGAGTGCAGAAGCTTGTGACCTAAATTCTTGGTTATATTCTAATTCTTGGTTCTGTTAGAATTTGAATAACGAAGACACAAACAATAGATTGCACGATTTATTGCCTGGCATATTTCGCTGCATCTCGTCAGGTACATACTGCAGAACTCACACAACTTACGTGAAATTAACTAGATAAATCCTTCAAGTTGAAATATACACAATTTCGCACAGTAATGTCGATTGTCTACCACGGTAATTTTAAGCTGACTAACATGTCTTTCTGTTTACACAATTCTGGCTTGCGTTGATAGATCATAATTGCTTCTGCAAATTTTAACAAGCGAGTATTCTGTGTTCTAAACAACACGCGAAATGCAGTCTCTCTGGACACAACATGGCGACTGGCAACAATGTGCTTGCCGATTGAAGACGCCGGGAGCTTCCGGTGTGTCGGCTCCTCGTGGCTATCATCTCCTGTGTGTTGTATCTTGTTGACCCATTGAGGTATGTGTTCTAACACCCGTTTGTTAAGCTGTCTCTCCGTTCGGCCAATGTAAACGGCCTGGCATCTACATGTGAATTGGTAAATACAATTGTTTGTGGCGTACAGAGGAACAGGCTCTTTGACTGTTGGTGTAGGAATGGGTACGGTTTTACATCTAATGACTGGAGTTGCCGCACAGAATGTTTGACCTACTGCTGTAGTAAGCCGGTCTTGTAGACGTTGCATTACGTCATCCCCTCGAAAGGTTAGCTGGATGAATACCTTGAGTTTAGGGACTGTAGTTACGTAACTACAGTAGTAGTAACTTACGTAGTACGTAACTACAGTCCCTAAACTCAAGGTATTCATCCAGCTAACCTTTCGAGGGGATGACGTAATGCAACGTCTACAAGACCGGCTTACTACAGCAGTAGGTCAAACATTCTGTGCGGCAACTCCAGTCATTAGATGTAAAACCGTACCCATTCCTACACCAACAGTCAAAGAGCCTGTTCCTCTGTACGCCACAAACAATTGTATTTACCAATTCACATGTAGATGCCAGGCCGTTTACATTGGCCGAACGGAGAGACAGCTTAACAAACGGGTGTTAGAACACATACCTCAATGGGTCAACAAGATACAACACACAGGAGATGATAGCCACGAGGAGCCGACACACCGGAAGCTCCCGGCGTCTTCAATCGGCAAGCACATTGTTGCCAGTCGCCATGTTGTGTCCAGAGAGACTGCATTTCGCGTGTTGTTTAGAACACAGAATACTCGCTTGTTAAAATTTGCAGAAGCAATTATGATCTATCAACGCAAGCCAGAATTGTGTAAACAGAAAGACATGTTAGTCAGCTTAAAATTACCGTGGTAGACAATCGACATTACTGTGCGAAATTGTGTATATTTCAACTTGAAGGATTTATCTAGTTAATTTCACGTAAGTTGTGTGAGTTCTGCAGTATGTACCTGACGAGATGCAGCGAAATATGCCAGGCAATAAATCGTGCAATCTATTGTTTGTGTCTTCGTTATTCAAATTCACTACGGGAAAACATTGTTTTGAATTTCTGTTAGAATTCTCAGTAACTAGAATTCTGGTTGAGTCGATTATAATCCTTGTTATTCCGAGTCCTTGGTTCAGGGTAAATCTATGATGTTTACAATTCATAGTCTAATCACACTCTAGATTGATTGTTCAGAATTCTAGGTGATTGTGTTCTTAATTGATTGCTCAGAATTCTAGGTGATTGTGTTCTTGGTTGATTGCTCAGAATTCTAGGTGATTGTGTTCTTGATTGCTTGTTCAGAATTCTAGGTGATTGGTTTCTTGATTGCTTGTTCAGAATTCTAGGTGATTGATTTCTTGATTGCTTGTTCAGAATTCTAGAAGATTGAGTTCTTGATTGATTGTTAGACTTATTGCTTCATAGTCAAGTCTCGATTGTTAGAAAGGTCAGGAGTACAGAGGTGTGATCGTTGGGATCAATAGGAGTTAATCATAGTCTATTTCCTTTGTTCAGTAGGGAGATAGGATGCGACATGAGTGTTTCTGATACACGTTGATTGTCGGAGAGATTCACAACAATTAACTTCATTCAGTATAATTCTCACTCATGTTTTATTGGTTTTCATTTCTATGAAGCTTCAAAGGTTGTGTAGGGACTGGATCTGTCGCTATTCCTTTGTCTAGTACTATATGTCATCTAGGCTGCTCATAGAGTGAAGGAACCGCTATAGAACGTCTCTGTATCCTCAGTGAAGTGTTTGCCTGATGATAGGTTTCTATAGAAGGTTAGGTTGAAAGTCATGTTGAAGGCATGGGCGTGCTCCAGAAACTTACGAGTGTGCCTTTGTGTCAATTTCAGCTTGAGAGGCTACCAGAGTTGCTACTGCACCACCATGCTTTCATCACCGAGCTACTGACGAGAAGAGCCAGTGAGTGGCTGACCACTAGGCAGAAGCAGAGCAGAGTCTGGCTCCATGCAGCACTAAGATAAGTGCCTGTCGCCAACCTTGCCAAAAACCACTGACCACTGAAGCCTTCAGTTAGGACCTAAAACTAGGTCATACTCTACCACTGCATACAGAAAGAGCTCTAGGCACATCCAACACTTAAAGAGAAGTGCCAATTCTTTTTATTTCAGCTTCAACAGCATCAAATAAACATTACACTTTTATTTTGCTCTTTCAAATTGCTCTTAGAGTTCCATTTATAAGTATACAGTTTATGTAAGATTGGTGTTTGATTATTTAGAGTGAGAATTCATTTCTTGAGTTATGATAATTCTCTGGGGGCTGTAATTCTATCACAGGCAATAGTAGCCCAGATAACTAAACCTGCTGTCTTTTCCCAAAGTGTGCAGCTTCAAGTTTTACTTTCTGGTGCCTGTGCCATTGTTAGGAAAGTTGACATTTTCTGGGCCAAAAACCCATACTTCTATTCTACGAGCCAACACCGTCTTCTTTTCCTACAGTGGATAGACTTTCTTAAGTGTTAGTCTTTGTCTTCTACTTTGGTGTGAGGATTCTCCTCTCTAGTTTGAAGACCCTGCTACATGCACCATGATGTAATGTGCTTAACACTGCTGACATCCTTAACAAACAATACTGACAGGCTACAAGACAATGCCAATTCCAATTTTCAAAAACAAACATTCCAAATTCGTCCTCATCTAACCTGCTTCATCAGCTGTGGTTATTGTTGAGGATCATGGTTTTTGTGGGTTTATTCGCCCTAATTCTTGTCTTGTCAGTCCTATCTCGGACTGGTTATGTAGCGTTTGTGTCTGTGATGTCAGCGGTGGGATCGGTCGGCGGCTGTCCTTTGTGCTTTTCTGTTGTTGTGGTTTTCTTTGTTGGTGTAGGCTCCTGGCTCGTCTGGCTGCAGTCCTTATAAGGACTTTTCATTATCCCACTCCAGCTGGAGGATCTGTCGGCAGCTGTCCTTTGTGCTTTTCTGTTGTTGTGGTTTTCTTTGTTGGTGTAGGCTCCTGGCTCGTCTGGCTGCAGTCCTTATAAGGACTTTTCGTTATCCCACTCCAGCTGGGGGATCTGTCGGCGGCTGTCCTTTGTGCATGTTTCAACTTGTTTTCTTTGTTGGTGCAAGCTCCTGGCTTGATTGGTTGCAGTCCTTAAAAGGACTTTTTATTTGGTCTTTTTGTCTCGTCTGGCTTGACTGGCTGCAGTCCTTATAAGGACTTTTCGTTATCCCACTCCAGCTGGGGGATCTGTCGGCGGCTGTCCTTTGTGCATGTTTCAACTTGTTTTCTTTGTTGGTGCAAGCTCCTGGCTTGATTGGTTGCAGTCCTTAAAAGGACTTTTTATTTGGTCTTTTTGTCTCCTTTATTGTGTATTTTCTGTAGGAGCTTATCGACGTTTTCATTTTCCTCCTTGTGCCTGTTTTCACTGTTGCCTTTGCGATACTGCTGCCTAAAGTTTTCTTCCTCCGTGGTCAGCCATGGGACGATTTTACCGTCATCTATATAGTACTCGTAAGTCGTTCTCACAGTCATAGTGTAGGACTGGGTATACCATCGGTTTCCCCCAGAGTTTCTTAGGCTTCTTCTTTTCTTTTTCTTCCCAGCGCCTTCTGAATTCCTCGCGCTTGAGTTCCTCCTTGTCGACTGGGTATTCTGTGCCTCCTTCAGAGATCCGACGGTATAGTAGTTCCCTCTTGGGGGTTGTGGTTGGGCTGCTGGCTTCAGCTTATGGTTCAGGCTCGGTCTCTTGGTTTTCTTCTTGCGGTTTCTCTGTGAGTTCTTGTGTGGCTTCTGTTAATTTGTTTTGAAAGAGTTCCATTTCAGCTCTATGCAATTCTCTTTCAGTGTTGATCATTTGTAGGATTTCTTCGTTCTCCTTCTTCATCTCAGCCATGCGCTGAATCTCTTGTTTGATGTCGAGCTGGATTTCTTTCATGTCAGCCAGCAGCTTCTCATTATCGCTGGTCGGAGTCGTCGTCAGCAGTGCCTTGACTTGCTTCTTCAACTCGTCTATCTGCTTTTGAAGTTGATCTCTTTCAGCTTGTGCTATACCCATGGCTGTCTCGCTCCTCTGCATTGCTTCCTTGAATGGTGTCTTTGTGATGATGGCGATCTTTAAGACGTCTCTGTGTCTCTGCAGGTACGGACAGCCCAGGTATCTTGCTCCATGTTTGCCCAGACAGTTGGCGCACTTTCTTTTGTTGCTGGGTGCTCGGAAGTCTGTGTCCAGCTTGGCCAGCAGACACTCCTTGAAGGCGTAGTGATCGGCGCAGTATCGGCATATTTCCGTTTTACTGCGACACGTAGCTCTACTGTGGCCGGCCTTCTGACATCTGGAACATTGCATGATTCTTGGTATGAATCTCTCTGGTTGCTGCATTCTCTTGTTGTATGATACTGTGGTCGGCATTTCGCTGCCCTCCGATGTCACCACTCCCAAGGTTGTAGGTATCTTGGAGTAGGTGAGGAGCCGCTCCGCCTTCAAGAATCGGATGTGAAGATTCTCTTCACGTAGCTGCTTCAGGATTTCTTCATCTGTCAGCTCCACAGGAATCCGCTTGACAACCCATCGGACTGTTTTCGAGTCGGTGTTTCCGAGTCGGTGTCTTTTTCCTCCTTCTCTGCTGTCTTGGTTCTTGACTGTGTTGGGCTGTCAATCTTCTCCCTCGTAGTAGCTTCAGTGATGGCTGTAGTATCAGGCTCTTTGATGCAGCTAGCAGGTGGGCTCTCGACGTTCTTCTTCTTGTTGTCGGCTCCCACGCTGCACATCTTGGTAACAGTGTGTTTCTTGTTGTTGGACTTTCCACGTGACATTTTCCCGCGTATCAGGCTTCTTGACAGGATAATGCGACTTGACTTGTTAGCACTCGCAGTGCGAATGACAAAAAAAGATGCACACACACACACAAAGACAAGACAATGTCATGGTTACTGCTATTTATATCACACTATTAAGGGTGTCATTTGAAGGCTCCTGTAAATATGCAAGTGAGCCAAGTAATGGACTCCTCCCCATAAGTCACACTGGGTAAATGGTTGTAGACATAATTTCACACTGGGTAAATGGTTGTAGACATAATTTCACACTGGGTAAATGGTTGTAGCCACAGAATTTCACACTAGGTAAATGGTTGTAGCCACATAATTTCACACTGGGTAAATGGTTGTAGCCACATAATTTCACACTGGGTAAATGGTTGTAGCCACATAATTTCACACTGAGTAAATGGTTGTAGCCACATAATTTCACACTGGGTAAATGGTTGTAGACACATAATTTCACGCTGAGTAAATGGTTGTAGCCACATAATTTCACACTGGGTAAATGGTTGTAGCCACACAATTTCACACTGGGTAAATGGTTGTAGCCACACAATTTCACACTGGGTAAATGGTTGTAGCCACATAATTTCACACTGGGTAAATGGTTGTAGCCACACAATTTCACACTGGGTAAATGGTTGTAGCCACATAATTTCACACTGGGTAAATGGTTGTAGCCACATAATTTCACACTGGGTAAATGGTTGTAGCCACATAATTTCACACTGGGTAAATGGTTGTAGCCACATAATTTCACACTGGGTAAATGGTTGTAGCCACATAATTTCACACTGGGTAAATGGTTGTAGCCACATAATTTCACACTAATCGGCACTCAGTGGGTGATGTGGTAGGTATCATACAAACCACCTTTCCTCCCAGGAAATGTCCAGGTACCCATCTTAGGCTGTGTTAACATAAAGAGTGAGGTATTCAATGTTGGTGAATCTATAGCAATAAAGACTTGTTTGAACAGGTCTCACGGCTGTATTTATTTTTATGTACCTGAATAGGGAAACCATGTTCTTTTTCTTTTTACTTCATTTGTATTGTTTGATAGTTTAGACTAATTATTAGTGTAACATAATTTATTTTCTATTGTTTAGACTAAATATTAGTTTAGGGGCACTTCATCGTGATGCTAAACATGTCACATTACCATAAGTATTCAAAATACATAATAGAACAACATAGAATTAAATAGTTTATATAAAAAGACCCAATGTCTGCTATCATATTTTATATAAAAAGACCCAATGTCTGCTATGCTATCATATTACATCTTATAACTTCATATAACTACTGGTGACAGCCAGAAAGTAAATAGTGCTGTTACACAAGAAAGATTAAAAGTACTAATGTGGAAATACAAATGTAGTAATACTTCCTAGCTAATATCTAACACAAATAAACCAAAATTACTCACTTCTGAAACAGGTTCCAGTTTGATATTGTTTCTTTGCATCACTACAGAAATTGATTCCAGTTTTATACTGTTTCTTGGTTTCACTTCAAAAATTGGTTCAAGTTTTATACTGTTTCTTGATTCTAAACCAGGTTCCAGTTTCATATTGTTACTTTGTGACAAACTGTGTGATTCCATGCTTCCTGTCAATTAAGAAATGGTGATCAATTCTTATTTCTGAAGTATTCTTTGTTACTATAACATATTATTATTTACAAATAGTGGGTGGTGTATTGGTGCATAAGGCACGAACAGATGACTTTAAGTAAACCTGGGAATCTGCTTCCTTGTCCAGAGGGAGGTAAATGTAAATCTTGAGCTTGGTACATGGCAAAATGCCTCTCAGCAGATGTAAAGCTCTGGTACTAGTCTCATACAGTCGTACACCTCGTTGGCTTGTGAGCATGGAGAGAGGAAGGAGATTTCTGCAAACATCTCTCTGGAGGTCGTACTTTGGTGCCAGGTCAGGAGAAAAGTGTCAGCATCAACCTCACATCAGTTTGACTAGATGTAAGCCCTTTTCATGGCACGATGGAACTCATCACTAGTGTATTGGATTTAAGAATTAAAACTTACAGTCTTGAGAGCATTCACATCCAACCATAACTGAAAATTGCAAATTTCAATTTTGACTTTCACATGGCTTGTCATGATGAATGTTCAAATCAATCTCACCATGTCAACCTTTTCTCGTGCATGTTTATATGTACTTCTACAATATACTTCTACAATAAAATTGCATGCATAAAGCTACTCAAAGTGTCTACTGCTGCCTGTAGTCCATATTTAAATTTAATAAATTGTGAGAAATTAATCTTAGGGAATTCAACCGTGCCACGACCCAAACTGAAAACGGAAGTGATATACAGAGCCACCCCGGCCTGATACATCAAATCCCCAAAAATGGCTGCTTGTACTAATTACTTGTACTAATTTTTACTCGTTAAACATGACGGAACATATGTTTGAAGTCAGTTTTTCATATCCGTCTATGACCCGTTTGAGACAATCGGTAGTGTGGAGGCATGGGCCTCACTGAAGAGTTCCACAGTCACGGCAAACAAGTGAATATTTTATCCTGATTCACCTTCACTAAAATGTGAATATCTCCACTTAGAATTGACATAGAGGCATCAATGTGGGTACCATTAGATTTAGTTTCTCAAGGTCTATCTTTCCGTGGCAGCCTTATTAGTAAATACTCAATTTTAAATCCATGATCGTACCTGCTACTAATATAGTAATACTGATGTTTAGTTTAGTTAAATTAAAAAAATTTAAAAAAATATACAAATGCATCTGATATGGTGGTGACTCCTCTAGAAGACTGAGTGTGAATTCTGATGCATTGGTGTTCCAGACATGTGAGCCCTGAGAAATGCTTGAAACAATCACAGTCAGCTTGGTATAATGACTTCTCTCCTGGTCCAGAACCAAAGTAGCATCTCCATAGAGTCTGTGTTACAGAACTCTCATTGTCCTCTCCAAGTCCAGATACCAGTGGAGTGTGCAAGACTGGTACGGGAATTTCACATCTGCAGAGAGGTATATTAGTAGATAACCAGAGCATGGTTCAGCACAGCACATGGACTAGCAGTGGCCAGGATTGGGTTGGTCATTGTTTTGTCCACAGGTTTTAGGCATTTCATTGTCAACAGAATCCAAGATGGTAAGGCATCATTATAAATATTGCTCAGGTTAGTGTGAAAACATGATAGATGATGCAAAATGACACATATTCATTTCATAATTTATAATTGGGTATGCAAGAAATATGTAATATTGATCAACACATGGCAAAAATGACAATATAAGAGTTTTGTGATCATTAATTGGTGCTTCATTAATCAAGGAGGTAATTATAAAGACTGCAACTCTCTACTGTGACTTCATTATTTACAAACTGTTGCCCTAATTCAAGGCACAAGATTGGCTGGAGATTTTATTTTTTTTAAATGGTCATACTATGAGAGAGCTTCATATGAAAACAATTTCTTTTTAGGGTGAATATATTCTGAAAAGGTAAAGACAAATATATGATTTTTTTATGTAGTCGCAACTGCGTTAAATGCAAGTCCTGATAAAGTCTTTGGATTCCTGTAGACAATAATCCTCTTGGTCGGTCATGTGTGTAACCACTCATGCATCATCTGCTCTATCTTTTCACAGAAGTCACCCTGTTTTGAAACTTCCTACTCCACTCATACACTTGCTGGATAACAGAACTTTGCTCCTCTTTCATGCATGTCAAAAGTGGGGTGGCCATCCTTAACTGATTCGCTGCCGACCGCCAACCGATTGCCAAACAGTCTCAACTGTTTTGTCCCTTCGTTAATATATTGCCAAGATTTGTGCGGTTCATTTATTTCTTTCGTTTGCGATCCCTTGCTTATTTTTAATACCCTGAAATGAAGTTTTATGCCGAAATAAGGTTTTTCATTTACACACAGGCCACGAGATATCGACATTTGGTGACTAAATCGTGGTTGATGCGTTTAAAAGTGTGTTAAAAAATTGTAGTTACTCGCGGTTTTAGGAATTGTGTGGGCCCTGGATTTTCGGTCTTATTTACATCAGATAAAAGTTCGTCATCATGTCGAATTAGCTAATGGGCCACACTTGTGCCCCTAAAGTTTGCTTTGCCTATCACAAAGTATTTATGGAGTATTTAAATAATTAAATTTAAAAGAATAATAATTATAACTAAATAAAAAATAGCGTACATTTGTGTTTATCGGCAGAAAACGGTCAAAACCTCTCGTGATTTTCCGACATTTTCCATTTTATGTGACAATGATGCGCTTCGAAATAGGATGTTTTTATTGTGATTTATTGGTGTTATGGAGCCGTTCTAGTGATATTTGTGTAGCAAAGTGGTGTAGTTATCATAATTCAGTAAGTTTCATTGGATTATAAACAGCATTGGAGCAGTAGCGCCTTGGTAAGTGGAAATTTCACGTACTTGTCACCTCTGTCATCAATTTATTTTTTACAACATCTGTTAATATTATTATTATATTTCTAACTTTTAGCAACAGTAGCAATACCAATGTGTTCCTTGTGCAATATCCTTTAATTTGATATATAATACAATATATTTACTACCATTTTAACAATTGTTAGATCAATATTATGAGACACCCCTATTTCCCATTTTCTGCCATCAATTTCTGCTTGGGCAAAACCCATGTTTTGTTTGGCAGCGAATCAGTTAAACTGTCCTTATGTCACGGTATTCATCTGCACTGTCACGGTGCACTTGAAACCCATCTATTCTGCATATGGAAACAGTAGAGTATTATGGATGGAATTATAAATGTTGCTTACTTTTAATATTAATTTTACAACTATGTTTGTGAATGCCTGTCAGGAAATATGGGGGGTTGTAAAACGGTACCTTACACCATACTCCTTAGTCATGGAGTTGGCAGTCGGGGGTCAAAGGTTGACCAATGAAAAGGCAGGAGCCGACCAATGAAAACGCGGTAGACACATGCCCGCGCCTGGCCAGCAGACCCTCAGTCATTTCATCAGGCGGGCCTAGCAAAGACGGTCGAACTCCAATTTTTATCATACTTGCTAAAAGGCAAAATCTACGACTTGTCTGTTATATACTGTTAGACCCATGCTTTGGTGATCCAATAAATCATTGTAGGGTGAGTTGGAAACATGTATAACTATTTAAATGCATTTTGTATGTACTAATAATACAATTCTTTTACAGCATTAGAAATCCCCAGGGCTAGTAGATTTCATTAGGCTGTTGTATGACATTCCCAGTTATTTATGGGGTAGTAGGATCTCGTGTCTCTAGATTTATGTTCAATCTTAATGGCAGGTTTCATAGTGTTTAGGAGTGCTATACTGTCAGAGAAGATTCATTTGTTCAGAGGCTTATATAAATTACTTACAATGGATGACGCAAGCCATGCTTGCTAACATTGTCAGAAACATGTTGGTATCAAATTGCTAGGACAAGCTATGATTGTACGGTGATTGTCAAGACAATCCCCAGGCAGGAGTACATAAGCTTGTTGTCTAGGATAGTGATTACTTAAGAGTTGTAGGGAAGGATTGTAAGTGCAATATTTGTTAGGACGGATTAACCACGAGGTAGAATTGGTGAAACCATAGAATATAAATATAGCTAGCCACATGGATGACAAAGGTCATCATGATAGAGTAACACACGTGTTGTTATAATCTAGTGAGGTACACGCTGTGACAAAACGGCAATTCATTTGGGCCTTGTCGGGCGATATTCCACTTTATTCGGCGTCATCAGGGACTTTCCCGGCTGTAATTAGATCGGGGATAGCCCAGTAGGAATTTTCCATCTGGAAGGTTCGAGAAACACCTGGATTTGGATGTCCAGGGGTCCCAGTACAGCACTAACTTTACGTGCTGCTAGAACCTAGAATTCCACGGTGGAAAATAGAGTTTCTCGTGGAGTTGCCACACTTCGTGCAGCACTTATTTCTCGAACGCATTCATACGCACGAAGGAGAAATGCGTCTGGCACAGCTCATTCACTTTCTATCTCTTGTGTGAGAAGGTTCTGCTTTTGAGTAGCAGTGAACCCATTTCTTCACACACAACCAAGTTACAGCGGACTGTCAATATTTCACGACCTGCTGGCGTAGATAGTCATTGAAGCTGACTGGAAAAAATCAACAAATTCAGGTACGAATTGTAGTAATTAATTTAGCGTTGTAATTTGAGCAGAAATTGCGATCGTTCATAGCTAATTAAATATGCGGGTGTCTTGCATAGCTAATGAGTTGACCGATCGATAAGCTAGTTGAGAACGAGGGCAGCGCACAGCGGGGTGTGTACCTGTGTTTACAAGCCGTCGTGAACAGCTGTTTGGTCAACTGCTTAGAGCGAAAAGTCCATTAAAATTGGCAAATTGTGTTACAATGTTATTGATTGATTATAGTTCGTAGTTGCATATACTATGTTTGCTGTACTGTAGTAGGGAACAGTAAACTATGTTATAGAATGAACTTAATTGATGCCAGTCAGTAATTATGTTAGCCGAGCGCTGAAATTAGACTAGGTAAGTTGGTAGATGAAGAGTGAGTTAGTGAATTGCTCATGTGATAGGGAAATAGAGCACGTACGTGATTAACTCTAAGAAGTGATCTAGCTATTTGTGTGTGAACTAAATAGTGAATACATTCGAGGAACTGGGAATTCATACGAAGGTAAGTTCTTCAGTGGTGCTAGAGAGATATACGATGTTGTTATCACAAATATACTAGGTCATGTTGTGTACTACTTCTATGAATAATGTACCGACCGCCAAAGTGGTTCGATGCGAGATAACACGGCATTACCGTCGCGATGTACATATGCGTTCTTCATGCTATTCTTTCCTGTCCTGTTCTATTCATACTTGCATGGGTACGTCAGTGCTGATTGAGGAAAGTATGGAGGAACAAATGGAGGACGAATGAGATTCGGGGACGAATGGGATATGGGGAATGCGTGTGAGTTATTCTTGTATGAGACTGGTATAACCAGGCCAGCTATGAAGTTCGGCCACGGCCAAGGCTAATCCTCTTGGAAAGGCAGAACTGGAGAGAACCTTGAACATGCGGGGAGCATGTTTTCGCTGGAAAGACTTCTTGACTCTAGGGAAGAGTCTAACAAGAAGAGTTTCGCTATAGAGTGGGCAGGAGGTCCCACTAGCGAAATGGAAACTGTAGATATGTTATAGGGTCATGTATTGTTACTATATCCCAAGTGATGGTGCCTTGATCATTGTTGGTTTATGATTAGATGTATATTGTAAAAGGGGGGGGGGGGGGGGGGTCCAGGGACACCTTACCTTGATGTTTAGTTCCAGTTAAATCTTGAACAACTACAGACTGACGTTAGCGACAACCGTTAGGTGAATAGGGATAGGTGAAACGTTAGATCAGACTCGCCATTCTTGATTCTTAATCTGTTTGACGGGCTGTTCTCGGAAAGGCCAGCTGACATTGGACTGAGCTTTATGCATTAATACTATCACCTTAGAGATGTTGCTCTACTTACTTGTATAACTAGGTAGCTAGACTGAAAGTTGATTTTTCATGGATTTGATGCACATGAGCCAATGTTTGGGCCGAATACTTTCACCGATCGCTCTTACTTTCAGGTGTTGCTTGTTAGAACCAGCCTATTACTAAGTTGCCGGAAACCACTACGTGATCCATGGCGAAGGGTCACAATACCTACTATACCATGCCTGACTGTGCTACATTATGCAAGAGGGAGAATCACCATGCATGACTCATACTCACCACATGATTTTAGAACCCTGCTGCAGCACTAGTGGAACGAGATGGTTTGTTTTTCCATATTAGAACTGTGATTAAGACTATTTCAGAATAGAGTTCATCTACCTGAGCAATCTTGCCGGGGTATATTGAAGGTTGATTTACTACGGAGCTATGATGGCAGGCTCACTCCAGAGAGACTTACCAAGGTGGGGTAGGCGCAGCTCTGGGAGCTCATCAAGTCCAAATCAATGTGTTTCCACCTAAACGTGGGACAGACCAGGCAAAGATTGGCCCAAACCAAAGGGGCTGTAACTACGTTGGCACTAGTGTCCGGTCATGACTAGACCCACACCAGCTTGCGTATTTTCTTACTCAAACTCGTGAAGGTAGACAGGTCAACTCAACCTGGCCTTTATGAACCTTGTATGCTGAATATGAATTAGTTCTTACTCAATCATTCGAACAACCGAGTCATAGAAATAAAGACATTATGTTTTGTTACCAAGCGCAACCCTGTTTCAAGATATGTGCTGGACTCCAAGGGAGTCTGAACGTGTGACTGTGTAGTGACTATTGAACTCATTTACCGAAACATTGGTGTTTTCTAGTGACTGTGTTGACTTGTTGCAGTACTGATTCATTACCCACTCAGGGGTAACTAATTCTACTATGGGACCATTAGATTGGTCAATTGTTACTTCTAGGAACATCTAGAGATCAACTGGGGTCGCCTCAAGGGAGAGGGTCTCCATACCAGGCTGTACTTTGATAACTGTGAAAGTTGGTCACAGCGATTCAGTGAGACAGAGCAGACGAGAAGTTCATCCAACAGTCAGTGGTCCGAAGAGGTAGTTCCTCTGACCTCTGATCTTAGCTCTGGGGACGGAGTGGTCTCCAAAGGTTCCAGTCATCAGTCTGGAAGAGAGCCGGGTGAGTGTCGGACCGACTGGACGGAACATCTGTCTCAAACCTGCACGTCAGCCTCATGATGAAACAAGTAGCATCTCTGTCTCTGATTCTGTCTCTAACCTATCATCTGCTATTGTAAATAGTTTATACTATCAGGGTGTTCATTTCCTACCTATTGTCTTTAGGGTAGAATAAACTTTGTTGATGTTGACTGATTCTTTGTACAGTGATTGAGTGTGGTCTCGGACAATACCTCCGGGTTCATTGTCCTAAGGGAGAAGGTAGAGAGTGGGGGTCTAGAATCTGGAGGGGCTTGTAGACTTAATTAAACCATTTGAGGTTAACCACAGAGAAAATAGTGTATCTGCCTATCCAACCCCTGGGGTTAGAATACACGGGAGTGCTAAGGACCCTTGGGCTTGGTTAATTCTCAATACCCAAGGCAAACCTGTCACACACGCCATGATTGTACTGTGACGACAGTGAAAATCACTGGACCGGAGTGCAGAAGCTTGTGACCTAAATTCTTGGTTATATTCTAATTCTTGGTTCTGTTAGAATTCTCAGTAACTAGAATTCTGGTTGAGTCGATTATAATCCTTGTTATTCCGAGTCCTTGGTTCAGGGTAAATCTATGATGTTTACAATTCATAGTCTAATCACACTCTAGATTGATTGTTCAGAATTCTAGGTGATTGTGTTCTTAATTGATTGCTCAGAATTCTAGGTGATTGTGTTCTTGGTTGATTGCTCAGAATTCTAGGTGATTGTGTTCTTGATTGCTTGTTCAGAATTCTAGGTGATTGGTTTCTTGGTTGCTTGTTCAGAATTCTAGGTGATTTATTTCTTGATTGCTTGTTCAGAATTCTAGAAGATTGAGTTCTTGATTGATTGTTAGACTTATTGCTTCATAGTCAAGTCTCGATGGTTAGAAAGGTCAGGAGTACAGAGGTGTGATCGTTGGGATCAATAGGAGTTTATCGTAGTCTATTTCCTTTGTTCAGTAGGGAGATAGGATGCGACATGAGTATTTCTGATACACGTTGATTGTCGGAGAGATCCACAATTAACTTCATTCAGTATAATTCTCACTCATGTTTTATTGGTTTTCATTTCTATGAAGCTTCAAAGGTTGTGTAGGGACTGGATCTGTCGCTATTCCTTTGTCTAGTACTATATGTCATCTAGGCTGCTCATAGAGTGAAGGAACCGCTATAGAACGTCTCTGTATCCTCAGTGAAGTGTTTGCCTGATGATAGGTTTCTATAGAAGGTTAGGTTGAAAGTCATGTTGAAGGCATGGGCGTTCTCCAGAAACTTACGAGTGTGCCTTTGTGTCAATTTCAGCTTGAGAGGCTACCAGAGTTGCTACTGCACCACCATGCTGTCATCACCGAGCTACTGACGAGAAGAGCCAGTGAGTGGCTGACCACTAGGCAGAAGCAGAGCAGAGTCTGGCTCCATGCAGCACTAAGATAAGTGCCTGTCGCCAACCTTGCCAAAAACCACTGACCACTGAAGCCTTCAGTTAGGACCTAAAACTAGGTCATACTCTACCACTGCATACTGAAAGAGCTCTAGGCACATCCAGCACTTAAAGAGAAGTGCCAATTCTTTTTATTTCAGCTTCAACAGCATCAAATAAACATTACACTTTTATTTTGCTCTTTAAAATTGCTCTTAGAGTCCCATTTATAAGTATACAGTTTATGTAAGATTGGTGTTTGATTATTTAGAGTGAGAATTCATTTCTTGAGTTATGATAATTCACTGGGGGATGTAATTCTATCACAGGCAATAGTAGCCCAGATAACTAAACCTGCTGTCTTTTCCCAAAGTGTGCAGCTTCAAGTTTTACTTTCTGGTGCCTGTGCCATTGTTAGGAAAGTTGACATTTTCTGGGCCAAAAAAAAACCCCCATACTTCTATTCTACGAGCCAACACCCTCTTCTTTTCCTACAGTGGATAGACTTTCTTAAGTGTTAGTCTTTGTCTTCTACTTTGGTGTGAGGATTCTCCTCTCTAGTTTGAAGACCCTGCTACATGCACCATGATGTAATGTGCTTAACACTGCTGACATCCTTAACAAACAATACTGACAGGCTACAAGACAATGCCAATTCCAATTTTCAAAAACAAACATTCCAAATTCGTCCTCATCTAACCTGCTTCATCAGCTGTGGTTATTGTTGAGGATCATGGTTTTTGTGGGTTATTCGCCCTAATTCTTGTCTTGTCAGTCCTATCTCGGACTGGTTATGTAGCGTTTGTGTCTGTGATGTCAGCGGTGGGATCGGTCGGCGGCTGTCCTTTGTGCTTTTCTGTTGTTGTGGTTTTCTTTGTTGGTGTAGGCTCCTGGCTCGTCTGGCTGCAGTCCTTATAAGGACTTTTCATTATCCCACTCCAGCTGGAGGATCTGTCGGCAGCTGTCCTTTGTGCTTTTCTGTTGTTGTGGTTTTCTTTGTTGGTGTAGGCTCCTGGCTCGTCTGGCTGCAGTCCTTATAAGGACTTTTCGTTATCCCACTCCAGCTGGGGGATCTGTCGGCGGCTGTCCTTTGTGCATGTTTCAACTTGTTTTCTTTGTTGGTGCAAGCTCCTGGCTTGATTGGTTGCAGTCCTTAAAAGGACTTTTTATTTGGTCTTTTGTCTCGTCTGGCTTGACTGGCTGCAGTCCTTATAAGGACTTTTCGTTATCCCACTCCAGCTGGGGGATCTGTCGGCGGCTGTCCTTTGTGCATGTTTCAACTTGTTTTCTTTGTTGGTGCAAGCTCCTGGCTTGATTGGTTGCAGTCCTTAAAAGGACTTTTTATTTGGTCTTTTTGTCTCCTTTATTGTGTATTTTCTGTAGGAGCTTATCGACGTTTTCATTTTCCTCCTTGTGCCTGTTTTCACTGTTGCCTTTGTGATACTGCTGCCTAAAGTTTTCTTCCTCCGTGGTCAGCCATGGGACGATTTTACCGTCATCTATATAGTACTCGTAAGTCGTTCTCACAGTCATAGTGTAGGACTGGGGTATACCATCGGTTTCCCCCAGAGTTTCTTAGGCTTCTTCTTTTCTTTTTCTTCCCAGCGCCTTCTGAATTCCTCGCGCTTGAGTTCCTCCTTGTCGACTGGGTATTCTGTGCCTCCTTCAGAGATCCGACGGTATAGTAGTTCCCTCTTGGGGGTTGTGGTTGGGCTGCTGGCTTCAGCTTATGGTTCAGGCTCGGTCTCTTGGTTTTCTTCTTGCGGTTTCTCTGTGAGTTCTTGTGTGGCTTCTGTTAATTTGTTTTGAAAGAGTTCCATTTCAGCTCTATGCAATTCTCTTTCAGTCTTGATCATTTGTAGGATTTCTTCGTTCTCCTTCTTCATCTCAGCCATGCGCTGAATCTCTTGTTTGATGTCGAGCTGGATTTCTTTCATGTCAGCCAGCAGCTTCTCATTATCGCTGGTCGGAGTCGTTGTCAGCAGTGCCTTGACTTGCTTCTTCAACTCGTCTATCTGCTTTTGAAGTTGATCTCTTTCAGCTTGTGCTATACCACATGGCTGTCTCGCTCCTCTGCATTGCTTCCTTGAATGGTGTCTTTGTGATGATGGCGATCTTTAAGACGTCTCTGTGTCTCTGCAGGTACGGACAGCCCAGGTATCTTGCTCCATGTTTGCCCAGACAGTTGGCGCACTTTCTTTTGTTGCTGGGTGCTCGGAAGTCTGTGTCCAGCTTGGCCAGCAGACACTCCTTGAAGGCGTAGTGATCGGCGCAGTATCGGCATATTTCCGTTTTACTGCGACACGTAGCTCTACTGTGGCCGGCCTTCTGACATCTGGAACATTGCATGATTCTTGGTATGAATCTCTCTGGTTGCTGCATTCTCTTGTTGTATGATACTGTGGTCGCATTTCGCTGCCCTCCGATGTCACCACTCCCAAGGTTGTAGGTATCTTGGAGTAGGTGAGGAGCCGCTCCGCCTTCAAGAATCGGATGTGAAGATTCTCTTCACGTAGCTGCTTCAGGATTTCTTCATCTGTCAGCTCCACAGGAATCCGCTTGACAACCCATCGGACTGTTTTCGAGTCGGTGTTTCCGAGTCGGTGTCTTTTTCCTCCTTCTCTGCTGTCTTGGTTCTTGACTGTGTTGGGCTGTCAATCTTCTCCCTCGTAGTAGCTTCAGTGATGGCTGTAGTATCAGGCTCTTTGATGCAGCTAGCAGGTGGGCTCTCGACGTTCTTCTTCTTGTTGTCGCTCCCACGCTGCACATCTTGGTAACAGTGTGTTTCTTGTTGTTGGACTGTCCACGTGACATTTTCCCGCGTATCAGGCTTCTTGACAGGATAATGCGACTTGACTTGTTAGCACATCGCAGTGCGAATGACAAAAAAGACGCACAACACACAGCACAAAGACAAGACAATGTCATGGTTACTGCTATTTATATCACACTATTAAGGGGTGTCATTTGAAGGCTCCTGTAAATATGCAAGTGAGCCAAGTAATGGACTCCTCCCCATAAGTCACACTGGGTAAATGGTTGTAGACATAATTTCACACTGGGTAAATGGTTTGTAGACATAATTTCACACTGGGTAAATGGTTGTAGCCACAGAATTTCACACTAGGTAAATGGTTTGTAGCCACATAATTTCACACTGGGTAAATGGTTGTAGCCACATAATTTCACACTGGGTAAATGGTTGTAGCCACATAATTTCACACTGAGTAAATGGTTGTAGCCACATAATTTCACACTGGGTAAATGGTTGTAGACACATAATTTCACGCTGAGTAAATGGTTGTAGCCACATAATTTCACACTGGGTAAATGGTTGTAGCCACACAATTTCACACTGGGTAAATGGTTGTAGCCACACAATTTCACACTGGGTAAATGGTTGTAGCCACATAATTTCACACTGGGTAAATGGTTGTAGCCACACAATTTCACACTGGGTAAATGGTTGTAGCCACATAATTTCACACTGGGTAAATGGTTGTAGCCACATAATTTCACACTGGGTAAATGGTTGTAGCCACATAATTTCACACTGGGTAAATGGTTGTAGCCACATAATTTCACACTGGGTAAATGGTTGTAGCCACATAATTTCACACTGGGTAAATGGTTGTAGCCACATAATTTCACACTAATCGGCACTCAGTGGGTGATGTGGTAGGTATCATACAAACCACCTTTCCTCCCAGGAAATGTCCAGGTACCCATCTTAGGCTGTGTTAACATAAAGAGTGAGGTATTCAATGTTGGTGAATCCTATAGCAATAAAGACTTGTTGAACAGGTCCTCACGGCTGTATTTATTTTTATGTACCTGAATAGGGAAACCATGTTCTTTTTCTTTTTACTTCATTTGTATTGTTTGATAGTTTAGAACTAATTATTAGTGTAACATAATTTATTTTCTATTGTTTAGACTAAAATATTAGTTTAGGGGCACTTCATCGTGATGCTAAAACATGTCACATTACCATAAGTATTCAAAATACATAATAGAACAACATAGAATTAAATAGTTTATATAAAAAGACCCAATGTCTGCTATCATATTTTATATAAAAAGACCCAATGTCTGCTATGCTATCATATTACATCTTATAACTTCATATAACTACTGGTGACAGCCAGAAAGTAAATAGTGCTGTTACACAAGAAAGATTAAAAGTACTAATGTGGAAATACAAATGTAGTAATACTTCCTAGCTAATATCTAACACAAATAAACCAAAATTACTCACTTCTGAAACAGGTTCCAGTTTGATATTGTTTCTTTGCATCACTACAGAAATTGATTCCAGTTTTATACTGTTTCTTGGTTTCACTTCAAAAATTGGTTCAAGTTTTATACTGTTTCTTGATTCTAAACCAGGTTCCAGTTTCATATTGTTACTTTGTGACAAACTGTGTGATTCCATGCTTCCTGTCAATTAAGAAATGGTGATCAATTCTTATTTCTGAAGTATTCTTTGTTACTATAACATATTATTATTTACAAATAGTGGGTGGTGTATTGGTGCATAAGGCACGAACAGATGACTTTAAGTAAACCTGGGAATCTGCTTCCTTGTCCAGAGGGAGGTAAATGTAAATCTTGAGCTTGGTACATGGCAAAATGCCTCTCAGCAGATGTAAAGCTCTGGTACTAGTCTCATACAGTCGTACACCTCGTTGGCTTGTGAGCATGGAGAGAGGAAGGAGATTTCTGCAAACATCTCTCTGGAGGTCGTACTTTGGTGCCAGGTCAGGAGAAAAGTGTCAGCATCAACCTCACATCAGTTTGACTAGATGTAAGCCCTTTTCATGGCACGATGGAACTCATCACTAGTGTATTGGATTTAAGAATTAAAACTTACAGTCTTGAGAGCATTCACATCCAACCATAACTGAAAATTGCAAATTTCAATTTTGACTTTCACATGGCTTGTCATGATGAATGTTCAAATCAATCTCACCATGTCAACCTTTTCTCGTGCATGTTTATATGTACTTCTACAATATACTTCTACAATAAAATTGCATGCATAAAGCTACTCAAAGTGTCTACTGCTGCCTGTAGTCCATATTTAAATTTAATAAATTGTGAGAAATTAATCTTAGGGAATTCAACCGTGCCACGACCCAAACTGAAAACGGAAGTGATATACAGAGCCACCCCGGCCTGATACATCAAATCCCCAAAAATGGCTGCTTGTACTAATTACTTGTACTAATTTTTACTCGTTAAAACATGACGGAACATATGTTTGAAGTCAGTTTTTCATATCCGTCTATGACCCGTTTGAGACAATCGGTAGTGTGGAGGCATGGGCCTCACTGAAGAGTTCCACAGTCACGGCAAACAAGTGAATATTTTATCCTGATTCACCTTCACTAAAATGTGAATATCTCCACTTAGAATTGACATAGAGGCATCAATGTGGGTACCATTAGATTTAGTTTCTCAAGGTCTATCTTTCCGTGGCAGCCTTATTAGTAAATACTCAATTTTAAATCCATGATCGTACCTGCTACTAATATAGTAATACTGATGTTTAGTTTAGTTTAATTTAGTTTAGGTATTTTTTCACGTGACTTCTAGTAATAAAATTTCCCCTGGTCTCTGGGTAGTGAGATCGATGCCGTGTGTATTGTTGTGCACGTAAAAAAAATCCCTTGGGAGTTGGAAATCGAAAATGAGTGCCTAACAGCGCTGCCCGGGCTAAATTTCGAGTTAAAAATCTACCCAAAAAGTATTTCAGGATCCTCGCCGGAGCTACGGGAGTTCGTGCACTGAGCTGAGTTTCTCCAAACTCAGGGATGAGTTAGGAGGAGAACGGAGCACTTGTGGGTTACACCCCGTGTGCTGTGATGTTGATACATCGACTAAACTAAACTAATATAGCAATTATTACTACTAGTGACAGTGATCTTCGGTAAGATGTGGAGTGTAACACTAGTAACAGTAATGTAGTTAGTAATTTAATTACGTGGATGTAGATTTATTCTGTCGGGGGCAAAAAAGAAAACCCTGCCTAAACTAACCTGCACAGTTCGCGGCGACTGCACTAGCTAGGCGACCTGAATTCCTCAGGCTCAAGACCCCCCTGCCATACACCGCAATGTTCTATATTTATTATATTATATATTATATAGCCAGTAAATTACAGTTTTTT
>JACEFZ010024181.1:0-35086 GCA_014155875.1 Cepaea nemoralis | reverse complement strand
AGAAAACAGATGTCTTGATTTTATGTCTTGATTCTCTTGTTTTAATTTGAGTTGTTTGTGCATGAGGTTTGTGTACGGCAGTGGTTTAATTATGGCAGTCGGGTAGCTCTTTCTTGATGTCTCTTCTATATCTGATGCTGAAAAATAAAACAGAAATAGAGGAGAAGAAGGAGGGTAAGAGCAAGAAGAAAAGGAGAAGAAGAAGGAGGAGGAGAATAAGACAAAGAAATAGAAGGAAGGAAGAAGGAGAAGCAGAAGAAGTAGTAGTAGTTTTTATGTTTGCTTTCAGTGCCCAGCAGACCGTGTCGCGTTGTGTTATAACGTGCTGATATGGGAGCCGGTCGTTCATAGAGCAATGGCAAAGTACTGAACGTAACACTTGCCTAGTACATCAACAGCAGCTGAAAAATGCTGGTGTTGACTGCAATGTCCCGTCCCGCCCACAGATATCTTGATAAGTGCTTTTAGTCTCCTCCCATGGATCACACAAGGAGAATCTCACCATAGTACATCAGCTTTGTAACATCAATGAGGATCTAAATATCAAGATCATACATTTCATTATCATTCTTGTTGTGGCCAGGTCTTTTCCAAACTTGAAATTATGGTCTGGACAGTGGCTTAGATGACCTACTTTTGTCAGTTTCCAACTGCCAAGGGATTTTTAGCATGCCTGAAGTGCAAGCGAGTCCTCCTAATTTTTTGCCCTTGTCCGAGAAGGTTGAAGCCTGATCCACAATCTCAGGTTTGTGTGGAGGGAAGTATATCATCCTCATGTTTCTTATTCTGTAAAAATCTGTATTGTCCACAACATGAATCACAATAAGCCTGCTTCAGTTAGTAGCGGATGTTGTAACTCTAAGTGACCCCCAGTGTATTACCCAGTCAATGGGAACATTCTTAAACTGGCGAATTAGTACAAATTTCTTGGAACAGCCAAAAAAAACTTGACAAAAGATACCTTACAGAAATAAGAACAAGAATTGGCATGGTAAAAGTTACCTTTTGCAAAATGAAAAACACCAGTAAAACACCAGTAAAAAGCTGTCAGTTACAGTGAGAAAAAAGAGTGAAATCGCTACATAGAACATATACTGTTGTATACATGGTCAACAGCCATCAAGCTAAGAAACACTGAATAATTGTGGAAATGTGGCTTCAACCCCACATCGTACAGTTGGACTAAAATGTTGACTTTTTGTTATTTACTTGGGAACGTAAATTACAAGTACCTCTGAAGTCGGAGTGGGTTTGCCTGGTGGCGAGGGACACTGGTAATAGGGAAAACTAATCCACAAGCAGAATTCAGACCAGTGCTACTAGAAGTAGTGTGCATGGATTACAATTGAGTTCAAAGTGAGCGAGCGGAAAAAAAAAAAAATGAAAACCGTCAATTGTTTACAGAAAGTATACGTAAGCAGTCAAGATTTTGGGGAATGTTATGAGTAGAAATAAACTTGAAAACTTAGTAACAATTGGCAACGTGATGGAAAAAGTGGATGAGGAAGATGGAGAGATAAATATCTGTATGACATAGCCACATGCAAAAACACAGATCTGACCTAGATGCCGGTGATTATGTGAAATGGCTAACCACGACGGCCCATGCTTATCTACATGGCACGTGATGATGTTGTCTATTTCCAGGTTGGCCATTAGAGATGTGAAGACATGTCTGGGTCAGTGTAAAGTGTAATGCCTGACCTTGACACATCAGCATCTCCATCACCATTAAGGGTTGATGGGATTGCATAGAAACTGTTGCTATTCCATAATGGCTGCCACATCTTTCACACGGTATGTTTGTAAATAGATCTAATTTTTAAAATTGTTTCTCCATTGTTTATTTCTAACTTGCGTTATATTCTGTGAATAAAATACCTGTTTTTCTGGATCTTTCAGGCAGATAATGTAGTACAAAGAGTCGCAAGCATGATTGCAGCAACAATATCCCACTCTGCAGAGGATAGACAAGATGATCTGGACCTTAGACTGTTTCTAGATTTTGACCTAGCTATTCTAGGACAAGATGCTGAAGGTAAAAAACGTAGTAAATAACAATACATTCAAAACACATATGAGGGTGATATGGAAGCTGACCACCTTGCGCTGGTTTTCATTCAATGATATGAGTGCTGGTTGTTCAGAAAGCAGTGGCAAACTACTGAACATAAACTTGCCATGAAATCACAAACAGCCAAAAAAATGCTGGCGTTGACTATGACGCCCTGCAAAGAATATGCAACTAACTTTAACACAAGTAAAAAAACTTCACAGAAGGTCAAGCTATAGATCTCTACATTATTTTACCTCTGTATTTTAAAAATACGATGCATCAATAACATTAGATATGCAGATGATACAGTCTTGATTGCAGACAATGAACAGGACCTGCAAAATTTAGTAGATGCGATTGTTACACACAGTGAACAACTAGGGTTAGAATTAAATTGTAAAAAGACACAGATTATGGTCGTCACTAGGAAGGACGAAATACCACAATGTAATATACAAGTAAATGGGAATATTCTTCAACAAGTGAGCAGGTACAATTATCTCGGAACAGTAATAACATCTGATGGGAGATGCCTTGAAGAGATTAGAACAAGAATCGCCATGGCAAAAGTAGCCTTTAGCAAGATGAAAAACATATTGACCAATAAAAAGATGTCAATTGAAACGAGAAAAAGAGTGTTGAGATGCTACATTGAACCTGTACTTTTATATGGATGTGAAGTGTGGACAATTTGCAGTCAGGCTGAAAAACATCTGATGGCTGTAGAGATGTGGTTTCTGAGGAAAATGCAAAGAATACCATGGACAGCCAGAAAGACCAATGAACAAGTCCTTCAAGAAACAAATGAAGATCGTAAATTGATTAGAGAAATTAGACGTAGACAGTCAAAATATTTTGGGCATGTTATGAGAAGAAATGGATTGGAGAATTTGGTGACAACTGGTAAGATCGAGGGGAACAGACCAAGGGGAAGACCTAGAAGCAAGTACCTGGATGGCTTGGCCTTGTGGCATGGTCGAGACAGAAACACGGAGCTGATCCACGACTCTGGTGATCGAGTGAGATGGCAGAACATGACCGCCCACGCTTACCGGCATGGCACATGATGGATGGATGGATTTTAAAAAGTTGCAATGGCAAGCATGCTTGTCTGTCAGCCTGGTGGTCAACTGTTCAAACCCCTGTCGAGGCAGACTTCTGAAATTATCTTGGACTCCCAGGCTGATCAAGCCTAAAATTGGTACAACAATTGTCCTGGAAATTATAAGATAAAAGTGCTGGCATTATATTGATCATATCACTTGTCAAGTTCTGATTGGTCTATACAAATAAAGTGCTAGCATCAAATACCCACTTTAGCTGAAGTTGTATTGTATTGTTGTCATGTCTCTAATATATTATCTGTTGTCGTTGTTTCATCACTACTATGTTATCTATTGTTGTCTCATTTCTAATATATTATCTATTGTTGTCTGATCACTAAATTATCTGTTGTTGTCTCATAACTAAGTTATCTATTGTCTCATAACTACTAAGTTATCTTTTGTTGTCTTGTCACTAAGTTATCTATTGTTGTCTCATCACTAAGTTATCTGTTGTTGTTTCATTACTACTAAGTTATCTGTTGTTGTCTCATCATTACTAAGTTATCTGTTGTTGTCTCATCACTATTAAGTTATTTTGTTGTCTCATCACTACTAAGTTATCTATTGTTGTCTCATACCTACTAAGTTATCTATTGTTGTATCATCACTAGTTATTTATCTCTTGTTGTATCATTACTATTATACTATTTATTGTTGGCTCATCACTATTATACTATCTATTGTTGTCTCATCATTACTATGCTGGCTATTGTTGTCTGATCATTACCATGCTGTCTATTGTTGTCTCATCATTACTATGCTATCTATTGTTGTCTCATCATTATTATGTTATCTATTGTCTCATCATTACTATACTGTCTATTGTTGTCTCATCATTACCATGCTGTCTATTGTTGTCTCATCATTACCATGCTGTCTATTGTTGTCTCATCATTACTATGCTGTCTATTGTTGTCTCATCATTATTATGTTATCTATTGTCTCATCATTACTATGCTGTCTATTGTTGTCTCATCATTACCATGCTGTATATTGTTGTCTCATCATTACCATGCTGTGTATTGTTGTCTCATCATTACTATGCTGTCTATTGTTGTCTCATCATTACTATGCTGTCTATTGTTGTCTCATCATTACCATGCTGTCTATTGTTGTCTCATCATTACTATGCTGTCTATTGTTGTCTCATCATTACCATGCTGTATATTGTTGTCTCATCATTACTATGCTGTCTATTGTTGTCTCATCATTACCATGCTGTATATTGTTGTCTCATCATTACCATGCTGTGTATTGTTGTCTCATCATTACTATGCTGTCTATTGTTGTCTCATCATTACTATGCTGTCTATTGTTGTCTCATCATTACCATGCTGTCTATTGTTGTCTCATCATTACTATGCTGTCTATTGTTGTCTCATCATTACCATGCTGTATATTGTTGTCTCATCATTACTATGCTGTCTATTGTTGTCTCATCATTACCATGCTGTATATTGTTGTCTCATCATTACTATGCTGTCTATTGTTGTCTCATCATTACCATGCTGTATATTGTTGTCTCATCATTACTATGCTGTCTATTGTTGTCTCATCATTACCATGCTGTATATTGTTGTCTCATCATTACTATGCTGTCTATTGTTGTCTCATCATTACCATGATGTCTATTGTTGTCTCATCATTACCATGCTGTATATTGTTGTCTCATCATTACCATGCTGTCTATTGTTGTCTCATCATTACCATGCTGTCCATTGTTGTCTCATCATTACTATGCTATCTATTGTTGTCTCATCATTATTATGTTATCTATTGTCTCATCATTACCATGCTGTATATTGTTGTCTCATCATTACCATGCTGTGTATTGTTGTCTCATCATTACCATGCTGTATATTGTTGTCTCATCATTACTATGCTGTCTATTGTTGTCTCATCATTACCATGCTGTCTATTGTTGTCTCATCATTACTATGCTGTCTATTGTTGTCTCATCATTACCATGCTGTCTATTGTTGTCTCATCATTACCATGCTGTATATTGTTGTCTCATCATTACCATGCTGTCTATTGTTGTCTCATCATTACTATGCTGTATATTGTTGTCTCATCATTACCATGCTGTCTATTGTTGTCTCATCATTACTGTGCTATCTATTGCTGTCTTATCACTGCTATGCTACCTATTGTAGGCTCATCATTATTAAGTTATCTTTTGTTATCTTATGACTCTTATGTTATCTGCTGCTGTTGTCTCATCATTTGTTGATGTCTTTTGTTGCTGTCTTACCACTACTAAGTTATCTGTCATTATTATTGTCTCAGTACCACTTGTTATCTACAGTTATCTGCCAATACTATGACCCTGCAGAGACTTATAATGGACAAGTTAACAATAATTTAATGTGTAACAGCACATGTTCTCCCACTAAAGTCAATATAAACCAAATTACCAGTAGCAAAAACTATCATTGTGATCATGTGTTAAATTGCTGGTGTCTGTCAGGAAAGTTTTGTTCATGGCTTTTTCATCATCATCATTATCATTATCATCATCACAATCATCATCATCATCATCACCACAGTCATCATCATTACCACTATCAGCTTTACCATCATTGTGATCATCATCATCATCATCATCATCATCATCATTATCATCATCATCATCATCATAAGCATGATCGCCATCATCATCATCATCATCATAATCATCATCATAAGCATGATCGCCATCATCATCGTCATCATGTATTTCAGCACTCGGGCTGGTCTTGTGCCACTCTCTATAATTCCACGTACGCCTGCATTGAAAGATCAGTGCATGCCTGTTTTATACATGTTTTTCTTGGCTTACTCCTTCCTGTTTTTCCCAATATTTTGCCATCTGGTTCTCTCTTTATTGTTTCTTTATGTCTTAGAAAGAATGTGACCAAGCAATGAGAGTCTTTGACTTGCTACTACTTTAAGAAGTCTTCTTTGTTCTGTTATATTGTCTAGAATATTTTCATATCCTAATTTTTCAATCTGGTTGGTTCTGGTAATTATTTTGGTACCACCACATTTGAAATGCCTCCATATTATTTCATCACATTTATGCATTGCCCATCTTTTAGAATCAAATAATACAGCTGGTCAGATTAATATACTGAGGATACTTTTCCATGGAGTAAGTTGTAAGTTCTTTGATATTATGATCACAGTTTTTAAATAAAGTAAATCATAACATACACTTTCACATTCTGTCTCAGCGTATAAAGAATATGCAGAAAACATCAGAAAGGAGTATATCCATTTTGACGATGAAACATACAGAAATGGCAGATGCAAGGCAAGTCTTTGGTTTTTACTCAATTTATTTCTTTAGTAACTCATTTTTTCATCATCATCATCATGATCATCATCATCATCATGATCATCATCATCATCATCACGTGCCTTTCCAACTGGTATAGGTATTAATATTTCTGCATATATCACAACCCTTGTTGTTGTGGATCAGTTCTTTTGATGATATTCCTCAGTGCTACCATCTGAGTCCATCAGTATCATATCTTTTTGTCTGCCTCTGTTTCTTATAGTACTGATCTTTTCAGGTGTCACAATATTTTCCTATGCCCCCTATTTCATTATATGACCAATAAACACTGTTGTCTCTTTCTTTGAGTTCTTCTACTTTCCTTAGCCTCTTCCAGGCAATCTTTGTTAGTTACTCTGGTAGTTCGAGGTATTTACAACATTCATCTCAGGAACCACATATTCAAACCAGCCTCCAAGATCTTCCTAATTTGTTTGTTCACAGCAGACCAGGTTTGATATAACATTTCAGTACTCTCTGTCTGATATGTGCGTGTGTGTGAGCGTGCGTGCGTGCGTGCATGTGTGGAGAGAGTGATTGAGCTAGAAATGGTGGGGGAATGTGTCAGTGCATGCATTCGTACGTGTATGTGTGAGAGTGAGTGAGGGCGTGTGTGCGTGCGTGCATGCGTTCATGTGCATGTGTATGTGTGAGAGAGTGTGATTGAGAGAGTGAGTGAGTGTGTGTGTGTGAAGGATTGTGTGTTAGAGAGTGAGACAGTGGGAGAGTTGATGTGTCAGTGTGTGTGTGAGCGTGCGCATGCGTGTGAGTGTGTGTATATGAAAGAATACAGAGAGAGAGAGAGAGAGAGAGAGAGAGCTGAGCTGATGCATGTCGTGTAACACGCATGTTATGTAACACGCAAATCCATATGTTTGTGTATTATCATCTGTCATATTATCAGTTAAATACCATTTGATTTTATCATGCATAATATAAACTCATGTTCATTACTGTAGTTTGAGTGAGAGAGTCAGTAAGTGTGAATGAGAGACAGAACGAGTGAGTGTGAGAGTGAATGAGTGAGCGGGAGAGTGAATGAGTGAGCAGGAGAGTGAATGAGTGAGCGGGAGAGTGAATGAGTGAGCAGGAGAGTGAATGAGTGAGCGTGAGAGTGAATGAGTGAGCGTGAGAGTGAATGAGCGGAAGAGTGAATGTGTGAGCGTGAGAGTGAATGTGTGTGTGTGTGTGTGAGAGAGAGAGAGAGAGAGAGAGAGAGAGAGAGAGAGAGCATCACTATTTTTATGTCACATACATTTTATGTACACATTTTTCTCCATGTTTAACATTTTTATGAGACTGCTCATGACAAGTGTCAGTGTATGTGTGTGAGTAAAGTGTGGGAGTTTGTTCATACTAGTTTCAATACTAACGTGAGACATTTTGTATGTGTCTAGATGTGAGGAAGTGTGAGTGTATGTGGAGGATGTGTGTGAGTGTGGGGATATGTGTGGGTGGGGGTTGTGTGGGTGTGGGTATGCGTTTGGATGGGTTGGGGTGTGTGGGTTTTGGTGGGTAGTGGTATTTGTGGGTGTTGGTGGGATGTGTGGATGGATGTGTGGGGGTGAAAGTAGGGGTGTTGGAATGGGTGTGGGGGATGTGTGTATGGGTGGAGGATATGTGTATGGGACGGATGCGGGGGATGTGTGTTTATGTGGGTGGAGATGTGTGGATGGTTTGAGGAAGTATGTGTGGGAGGCGGGGTTGTGTGGGTAGGGTATTGTGTTGGGTGGATTGGGGATGCAAGGGCGGGTAGGGAGAAGTGTATGGTGTGTGGGTTTGAGATATGCGTGCGGTGTGTTGGTGGGGGATGTGTGAATGATGTGTGGGTGGAGGGTATGTTTGTGGTGGTATGGGTGGAGGATAGTGTGTGGTGTGGGGGATGTGTGTGATGGGTGCGGGGAATGTGCGTATGGGTGGGGTATATGTGTGGGTGAGTAGGGGATTGTGGTGGTTGGGGGAAGTATGTGGGGTGTGTGGGTTGGAGATGTGTTTGTGTGGATGGGGAATGTGTGGGTGGGGGTGTGTGAGTGGCTTAGGGATGTGTAGGTGGGTGAGGGAGTTGTATGTGTTGGGGTGGGATGTGTGAGTGGGTGGAGGGTGTGTGTGGGTAGGGGTATTGTGATCGAGAGATGTTTGGTTGGGGTGGGTGTGTGGGGGTGCGTAGTGGAGGATGTTTGCGTGAGTGAGTGTCTGTTGGTGGACGGGTAGGGAATGCATGTGTGGGTGGGGGATTTTTGTGGTGTGTGAGTGGGGGTATGTGGGGTGGATGGGTAAGGGTATCTGTGTGGGTGGGAATATTGTGTGGTATCTGGGTGGGGGATATGTGTGTGGTGTGTAAGTGGGGATGTGTTGGTGAGGGATGTGTGTGTGTGGTGCGTGGGTTGGGAATAGTGCGTGGTAGGGGGTGTATGTGATGTGCGGGTGGGGGATTAGGTTATGGCATGTGTGGGTGGGTGGAAGTTGTATGTGTGGGTGGTGGGGTGTGTGTGAGTGGATTGGGGATGTATGGGTGGTTAGGGAGATGTGTGTGTGTGTGTGGGGGGGGGGGGGGGACATGTTAGTTGGTGGGGATGTGTGTGTATGGTTTGGGGATGTATGAGTGGATGTGCGATGTGTGGGTTGGTGGGGGATTGTGTGCATGGGTGGGGAATATGTTGTCGATAGAGATGTGGCTGGGGGATGGGTGGTTTTAGGTGTGGGTGGGGAGAGGATGTGTGGGTTAGGATGTGTATGTGGATGGGCGTGGGTTGGTGGGGGAATGTTTGTGGGTGGCGAGTGTGTTTTGGTTGGGGGATCAGGTGAGGGCAGTGTGTGCAGGTGGGGGATGTTCGGGAGGGGGATGGGTCGGTTGGTGGGGTATGTATGTGTCCCTTGGTGTGTGTGTTTGTGGGTAGGTGGGGTGTGTATGTGTCCCTTGGTGCGCGTGTGTGTGGGTAGGTGGGCGTGTTGTGTGGGTGGGGTGATGTATGGATAGGTGGGAGATGGGCCTCATAACATGGTAATTAGCCTTGTTTATGTTTACAACATTCATTTCACAAAGTTTATTTTTCTTCCTATGTAAATGTATAATGCTCTTGATGAACGAAAGACGAGTGATTGGAAGGGCCGAATGTAAGACGGGCCTGCGCGCCCAATTTGTGACCCTAATAAAGTTGATTTGATTTGATTTGATTTATTCATTGAAAGTACTTATTAAATGTGATATCTTTCATCTTCTGAAATGCAGCTTTTGCGTGGCCAATTCAGTTCTTAATGTGTCACACATCTTCCATCTCTGTTATTGTTTCCCCTAAATATATTTGGATTTATTGACTTGTTAACGCACTTTTGACATTTTTGACAGTTTTTTTTTCAATGACAGTTTATTGACTTATTTACACACTTTTCCTTCAGTTGTATTAAACATTTTGGTGTTATTTTTTTTTTTTATTGATATGACCATTGCTTCTGTTTTCTTGACATTCAAGGAGTCCTTTTTTGCACTCTCTATTACTACAGTATCCAAAAGTCATTATAAATCTCGACAGTTTTCGTCTGTCAATACTGTGTCATTTGCAGAAAGCAGATTGTTTGTAATATATTCTCCAACTCATATGTTTGGTCGATCTTTGACCTGTCTCATATTATTTTACTATATAGAAAGAGATCTAGTGACTAAACACATCATTGTTCTACACCTTGTTTTATCTGTTCAAAATTGCCCACTTTAGTTCCTCTGATAATTGCTGCTACTTGTTTCCAGTTAATATTCTTTATTATTCTGAGATCTTTCCCATCAGTTTTAATATCCTCAAACATTTTGATCATTCTATTATGTTTCACTTTATCAAATGCTTTGGTGTAATCTATAAAGTACAAGTATAGATCTTTTTGCATCTCAGTTGACCAATCAGCACTCAATGGGTAATGCAGTCAGAATCATGCCAGCCCCACTTTTACTTCTCAGAACAGACCCTGGTAGCCATTTTAGACTGGGTCAATGTTCAGCCCAGGTCAATATGAAAAAAAAAAGATCTCCACCTCCATGGGGATTAACAGACATGAACTCCGGACTGATAGGGATGCATATGTAGACAAACAGCTTTAAAGATTCTTCACTGATAAAGTGCCATGGGATGATTAATTGTCATAAGTGACTTCCCGTATCTGCCATTGGCGTATATATCACCGAAATGTTGTCATTGTGTTATAATACAACATGACTTCTACCATATTAACAACTTTTATGTCATAACTGTGACACACCCTTACTTCCCATTGTTCACCATCAATGTTTGTTTTATCCAAACCTACTTCTTGCTTGGCACTGAATCTGTTAAAGATATTGCATTCGCTTCAAAAACAAAAAGAATTATTTTTATCATTGCTGGATTCTTCTGGAAGAATTTTCCGGGATAAGAAATAAATGTCACTGGCCAAGGCAGTTGCTATGTAGTTGTATGCTTAGATTTTTATTTAACTTCTCAGAGACAAAGCCTCATTTGCTGTATTGAGGAACAGAACACGCGTCTCACAATGTGTGTGGCAGATGATTTTAAAATAACACAACTCAATGAGTCTGTTTAACATAAGCAAACCAAAAGATATTACACAAGTGATTACAGTGATGTCACTTGCAGCTTGCTGTTTAACTTCTTGGTTGTTTTGTCTCTGCAGGTGCTGAAATCATTATTAAACATTCCATCATTGTACGCAACTGAGGAACTACGAGAAGACTATGAAGAACAGGCTAGGAAAAATATGATTGCAGAAATAGCTGCTCTAGAGGCATAACATCTACGGTTTTCCTACCAAATATACCAACATCATAAAATCTTTCTATAAGGAGACACGTTGCTGCATGAGAACAGAATCAGGCAACTCCGACTGGTTCTCAGTGGAAACAGGAGTGAAACAGGATTGTGTCTTGTCACCGATGCTCTTTGGAATAGCTATCGATTGGGTCATGCGCAAATGCACAAACAACACAAATAGGGGTATCCATTGGGTTGACAAAATTCTAGAAGACCTGGACTTTGCTGACGACATAGTGCTTTTGAGTTCAACACACCCAGATGCCCAAGAGAAAATAAACCATCTCCAAAATGTTTCAGGACAAATTGGTCTCCAAATTAACACCACAAAAACAAAAACTATTGATCTTACCAACAGTTCAGACGACACCAAATTAAGCAACCATGTTCTTGAAAAAGTCAACAGCTTCACATACCTAGGAAGCAAAATGACATCTACAGGGGACTCATCACCAGAAATATCTAGAATCTAACTGGCATCTGGTGCCTTCAATAAACTGTTAAACATTTGGAAGTCAAAGTCACTCAGCCAACATACGAAACTTAAAATCTTCAATTCTTGTGTGATTCCAGTGCTAACGTATGGATGTGAGAGTTAGAAATCAACAGTAGCTTTAGATAAAAAATTAGACAATTTTGAGAACAAATGTCTTAGAAGAATTCTAAACATCCAGTGGACAGATTTCAAAACCAATGTGCAAATAAGACAAGAGACTAAGCAAGATATTGTATCCAATATTATAAGAAAACGCCATTGGAACTTCATCGGCCATGTGCTCAGAATGGACAAGACAAGACTCCCCTACCAAGCTCTCATATGGTCACCAGAAGGGAAAAGAAAACGGAGAAGACCAAGAGAGACCCTGCGTAGAACCATCATCAGAGAAGGCTCATTCAATGGCCAAGTGAACATCCAAGATAGCAGCGAACCGCCAGACATGGAGAGCCATGACTTCTGCCCTATGCGCCGACTTAGGCTCAAGATTAAAGACTAACTAACTAACTAAGAGGCATAGAACGTGTTAGTAATTTGTTTCATTTACACTGTTTGTTTTGCCTGTATGTGGTGCATTCAGTATTGAGAAGCTGGCAGAGTTGATAGAACGCCGGACTCCCATGCGGGAGACCCGGGTTCAATCCCTCGGTAAGGTGTGGGATTTTTTTCTGTCGGGGGCATAAAGAAAATTCTAACCTGCACAGTTCGCGGCGACTGCACTAGCCAGGCGGCCTTAATTCCTCAGACTCAAAGACCCCTCTGCCATACACCGCAAGGTACTATGTTGGCAGTAAATGACGGTTATTTTTTATTTTTTGACAGCGACAGTGGTGCATTCAGTTTTCAGTCAAAATCTGTTGATTACTTTAAGATCCATGCAGTTTTGAGTTAATGATGTTGGTGTTTTCAAATCCCATTGATCTCATCTGTTCTCCCTAGCGTGGCTTTATGAACCGGGGACTGGTAATGATGTGGTTCCTTCCTAGAAGGCGAACACCACACTCATTCTGATCATGCTCTTTAGCTGTCCAAGTGTGAGTGCAAAACTTGACTGCTGATTGTCTGCTATCAGCATGGTGGATATGTATGATGCTCATGCAGTCTCATAGAAAATTTGGGTCCTTGGTGAATGGATTTCTTTTGTTTATGGAGTCAAGAAATTGAAACTTGGTGGCATTTTCAATTGCTTCTTTGTTGATTGTGATATTGGGTTGCCGTGTCTGTGGGTATTATTTTTAGTTCAGAAACAGATTTTGATTTTCTCTGTGTCTTTTGAATGTGTTTGTTATATAGAGGTCGTGTTGGCTGCATAGCTCTTTAGTCTACTTCCGTTATCATTCCTTTTATTATGCTGATCTCCAAATGCTCCCAGATGTTTTTCTATGCCCACTTTGTTATGTCCTAGTCTTGCATTGAAGTCTCCCATAACTATGAAGTTGTCATGCTTATCTATTTTATTTAGCACATCATGGATGTCTTCGTAGAATTCCTCGCATTCTTGCTCATTATTGTTTGTATTACATGGTGCGTATATTTGTACATATGTTGTAATTGTTTGTTCTTTTATTCTCACTGTTATGATTCTTTCTGATATATATTTTATTTCTAGTATTTTTCTTGCTAGCAGTGGTTCGATGACTATTCCCACACAATGTCTTGCCCGTTCTTGCTGTTCTATTCCAGAGTAGACAAATGTGTAACTGGTGGAGCTCCTTGCATCCTTTCCCCTTTGTTCTGGTGTCCGCTATTCCCATAAGTCAAATTTTCTTCTCTTCCATTGTTTCTAAAAGCTCTTCTTCTTTACTATTGAAACCGCAGACGTTCATTGTGGCTATTTTTTGAGTTGCTGATCTATCTCGTAGTCCATTAACATTGCCAGGTCGATATCCTTTTGGGTCAGCCCGTTTATACTTATTAGTTTTTCTACAAGCAGTATGAAGATCCCCCGCCAGCTTGCTAGGCCAGTCGCAGGTTTAGGACACAAATCTGACCACAGGAAGTCCATCCCATATGGCGAGCCAAAGCCCCATTAGCCCATGGCCTCGCAGTCATGGTTTCCCGGTCTGCACCATGTGTGGGTGGGGGTTGACTTGTGTAGTCTGTGGGTCATCGGCAGGCTACTAATTTTCACTTTTCACCCCTCCTAGGAGAAGCTAGCCGATCCTAACCCTGCTGGCTGCAGGGCCAGGCACATTCCACACCTTGCAGGGAAAGGTATGGAGAAACCCTAAATAAAAACTACAAGGGGGCAACTAGAAACTTCTACAAAAAGATAAGTACAATGCGAACCAGAGGAGAATTCTTTGACCCAACTGATATAATTAACAGCGAAAATGGAGAACCAATAAGTGAACAAACACAAATCCTAATAAGATGGAAGCAGTATTTCGAACAACTTCTCAACATCCCATCAGATGTCACAGGAATTCAAGAAACCTACACAGATGCCACCGAAGAACTAGAACCAGACATACTAAAAGAAGAAATTATAGAAGCCATCAGATTAGCCCCATTGAACAAATCACCAGGGCAAGATGAAATACCAAATGAACTAATTAAAGCAGCAAGAGAAGTAGGAACAGCATGGCTACATAGACTATTCAACCATGTTTGGGTAGAACAACAGACACCACGAGACTGGGGAAACGCCATAATTATCCCTAATTTGGAAAAACAAAGGCAGCAAAGGAGATTGCACACAATACAGAGGCATTTCACTGTTGAGTCATACTGGGAAAATATTTTGCAAAATTCTTGAGAAGAGATTACGACCTACTATAGAACCCCAGCTAAGCGAAACACAACTTGGATTTAGGAAAAACAAAGGATGCACAGACTGCCATTTTTGCTCTTAGACAACTTATAGAAAAATCAATCGAATTCAATGAAACACTCTACTTAGCCTTTGTCGACCAAGAAAAGGCATTTGATAGAGTAGATAGAAACAAGCTGTGGGAAATCCTTAAACAATATGGAGTGAGTACACATCTAACAAACCTATGTAGAAGCTTATACAACAACAGTGAATGCATAGTGAGAGCAACTGGAGGACACTCAGAACCCTTCACCATAAGATCTGGAGTACGACAAGGTTGTGTCCTGTCCCCTCTCTTGTTCATAACATATATAGACAACATATGTAAAGAAACCAGCCAAACAGAGACCGCAAGAATACCGCATGACGAGAACACAGAAGAAGAACCATCTGCAAATCTAACCATTAGAGAACTCCTGTTTGCGGACGACCAAGCACTAATAGCAAAATCAGAAGCTGAATTACAAGACCACATGAATAGTCTAAACGAAATGTGTAGGGAACATAACATGAAAATTAGCACAAGCAAAACAGAGGTAATGACTATAACTAAAGAAGAAAAAACAACAACAATTCACCTAAACGAACATCCCTTGAAACAAGTAAAGAGTTTCAAGTACCTAGGAAGTATAATATCATCAAATGGCAGATCAGAAGACGAGATTGAAAATAGATGCAATAAGGCAAACCAACTCATTAGACAAATGGCACCAATACTAAAGAACAAACATGTATCAATAACTACTAAGAAAGCACTTTACATCACAATCTTGCTACCAACTCTATGCTACCAATGCCAAACCTGGACAATGACAGAAAAAGAGAAAAGAAAAATCACAACAACAGAAATGAGATTCCTGAGAAGAATACTCAACGTATCAAGAAGAGATAAGATCAGAAATGAAGAAATCAGGACTAAAGTGGGGGTTATAGCAGCACTAGATTTTATTAGAAAGCAGCAAGTCAAATGGTTTGGCCATGCAAGTAGGTTACCATTCAACAGCATACCACAACAAGCAATGATGTACAGACCAGATGGAAACAGAGGAAGAGGCCGACCACGTAAACTTTGGGTGGAGGAAATAGCAGAGTCCATGGGAATATCGATACATGAAGCCCATAATCGGGCACTCTCCCACTGTTTATACTTCACCTCGACACCGCAAGGTACAAGAGGAACATGATGAGATGAGATGAGATCTGTGTCTTTTGACAGACAGGATGAAGTCTTCTAATCCATTAGTGCCATTTGAGAGGATAAATGTGTCATCTGCATATGAGTTCTAAAACAGGATTTTCACCAAGTATGAATGCATCAGAAGTGTCACTGGTCTCATTATTAATGTTTCTCATTACATGTTCTGTATAAATGTTGAAAGAGAGAATGCAGCCCTGTCTTACTCCCCTTTCCACCTGAAACAGGTTTGATTTTTCACTGCTACTCTGACGGCTGCTTGTTGTTCATGATATAATTATTCAGTTACATTGATTAAATGTGCTGCAAATCCCATACCTCTAATGATTTCTTATGTTGAAGGCTCTACTGTTGAAAGTAACGTACTCATGATTTATCGTAATAGTTATTTCTTCCCTGGAGCACTAACAGCAAGGCTTCGTGGAACTTAAAGAGATAGTTCAGCTATGTGCCTTTAATTTTCTTCCAGTAATAATAGATATATATTTAATTTTTCTGAAATTATAAGATGTTATTAACACAGCAATATGTTTTTCATGTACTTCTTATGTATTTCTTATCATTGAATGTAAGAAAGAGAGTGTTGAAATGCTATAAAGGACCTGTTTTGATGTATGACAGTGAATCTTTGAATGTAAATGAACAAATTAGGAAGAACATGGAAGCAACAGAGACGTGGTTCCTGAGACAACTGTTGTGAATTCCATGGACTGCCAAAGTAACTAACAACAACTGCCTGAAAGAGGCTAATGAAACTAGAACATTATATTCAAGAATAAGAATGAAACGAACAGCTTTCTTTGGTCATGTGATGAGAACAGAGGAATTGGAGAACATCATGACAACTGGATAGATCAAGGGGAAGAAAGGCAAGGGCAGACCAAGTGAAATGATGCTGTATGGACTCAGATGGTGGCATATTATCAGCAGAGTTGATCCAGAACACCAAAGACTGTGATCTGTGGAGAGACGTGAACGCCTACACCAACTGGCAAGGTACTTGATGATGATGATATTAAAATGTAATTGTTTAAAATAATGACCCTTAATGTTTATTCACTGTACCACCACATTGTCAGATTCGTCCCAGCATTTATCTTTCCTTGCTGGAACCATACTAAACCCACACTTAAGTATCCAGAAATATGCTGTTTCATGTGTTATTGTGTCTTCATAGCCAGTCTTTTAAATATCTTCATTGTGCATGTGAGTGTTCCAACGACTCGGGCTCATGAACCAACAAATCTGCTCACTCATCACCACTCACTCCACCAAAACCCAGATAGTGTATCAGTTTTAGTCGTTAGTCATTAGTCATGGTTCGAACTTCATGGCAGAGTGTCACCCCATAATGCTCTGTTCCTATGCCAGTGAATATCACACAAAATGCTGTTCACTGTCTTATATGAAAAATGGAACAGACAGCAATCTTGACAAACCAACAGCACACAGAGGCATACATGCGTGAGGCTGCTGCCAGAATGCCAAAACAAAGAGTATCAATGTATGTCCTTATAAGAGAGACGTATCTTTGTTTGATACCCACTTATTCTACATCTGTCCATTTTAAAGTTTGCGAAATATGGACTGAGAATCAAACAATACAATTGCTTTGGTGACACAAGAACCTGCTCATAAGAGCCACCTCAAAGTCACAGTGATTGCAGTTACCTTCATATTCAAACATGCAATTGTGAACCTATGGACTCCACTCTGCTCAGAAATGACATTCCCCTTGATTCTAACAGAGAATACACAATGAGAAACTCCACGAAGCACAGAACAGTCAATGTATACTATTGCATCATCTCTGAGGGCACATTAATCTTTCAAGTGTCAGGCCTTGAGTTCTGCCAACCCATTACACTATTCTTGCTTGCCTACCAGCCAAGTGATCAAGTCTTCAAAGCTCCAGTCAATGCAGGAATGTTTTAAAACTTAACATGGGCTTCCATGTTGACCCAGGCTAAAATGGGTACCCCTAGATGTTCTGGGAAATAAAAGCATCCTGCATGGTATTGACCACACCACCCAGTGAGTGCTGATTGGTCTATTAAAATAGGGCTAGCACCATGCACCCAGCAGGCCCAATTGACATGGGAAAAGGCTCTTTATTTTCTTATTTCCATACACCAGGTGTGCCTCATGGTGTGGTCAAGGGTCCTGTACTTGTTTTACTAGGATCGGTTACTTATGTTTCATTACACTGTTTTCTATACTGTCTGCCCGTTGTGATGATGACTTGAGGAAATCTGTTGCCAAGGGCACCGAGAAAGGCTGACTGTTGTCTTGGCAAATGTTTTATTCTTACAGATTTGTGTGTGAGTGAGTGAGTGCGTGAGAGAGAGAGAGAGAGAGAGAGAGAGAATTGTGGTGAGAAACGTTTTATTAAAACAGATTTGGATGTGTGAAGGAGTGGTAAGTGTGGTAATAAACGTTTTTATTGAAACAGATGTGGTTGTGTAAAAGAGTGAACATCATGATAAACATCTTATTTAAACACATTTGGTTGTGCAAAAGAGTGACTTAACCAACCAATCAGATAGTTTGATTCTGTCACAAAACAGCTGTCAAAGTGCACAACTCAGATACAATACAGTGATACTAACATCATTGACATTTGGGCATAATGAAACATCATAATGATTGAGATTTGGATCAATATCTCCAACATTCAGTCTCTCGCTCTTGTCTATTCTTCTTCTTCTTCTTCTTCTTCTTCTTCTTCTTCTTCTTCTTCTTCTTCTTCTTCTTCTTCTTCTTCTTCTTCTTCTTCTTCTTCTTCTTCTTCTTCTGCTTCTTCTTCTTCTTCTTCTTCTTCTTCTTCTTCTTCTTCTTCTTCTTCTTCTTCTTCTTCTCCTCTTCCTCCACCTCCTCTTCTTCCTCCTCCACTTCCTCTTCTTCTTCCTCCTCCTCCTCCCCCACTTCTTCTTCTTCTTCTTCTTCTTCTTCTTCTTCTTCTTCTTCTTCTTCTTCTTCTTCTTCTTCTTCTTCTTCTTATTCTTCTTAATTTTCTTCTTCTCTCACCTTCAGACGTCAGTATGAATTAATCCAAAAAGCAGCAGTCAATTTAAGCTTGTTGATGTCTTCATAAAGACGGATGGATTAATGTAACAGACAGCATTAGACCCAAAGAATGACAAATACGCACACTCCCCCATCCACCTCAAAAATAAAAGATAAGGAAGAGAGAGGGCAAACATAAAGAGCGTATAGAAATACTTGTATATACTTAAACACAGAAGCCACAAATAATAAGTTGCATGATTTATTGCCTGGCAAATTTCGCTGCAATTCGTCAGGTGCATAGTGCAGTCATACATATGAAGTGCATAAATGTATAATACTTCAGCAGAAACAATGGAAACACAATTACGGGTATTGTGTGAATGTGGGTCATGTGTTATCCCCCACGGTAATTTCACATTTAAAGAGAACTCTTTCTGTTTATATAAAGCTGATGGGAACCACCCAACTGGTGAAGCCTCACTAGATTAGAGCAGTCATTTATTGTTCTTTGAATACAGTCGAATGAAACTTGTTTTCTTTGTTCACGCTATGACAGTATTTTATTAGTTGGGAAATCGACAAGGAGGGTGGTTTATTGCCTTTCAACTGCACAGAGATTCCTGAAGCCTGATTAACCCTCTTTACCACCCACACTAGTATATGTTTGGTTGCTCGATTTGCTAACTATCTTTCCGTTCTAACAATGTAAGTTGCTTGGCACTAACACTAGAATTGATAAATGCAGTTCGATTTCATGTACGGAGACAATAGTTCTTTTACAGATGGATTAGGTATGTGGTGGCTTTATATCTGATCATTGGTTCAGCAGCAATTGTTTCGTTTACGGCTGTTTTAAGTCGATCGTGTATTCATTTCATTATGTCACCCCATCTGAAAGGTTTTTACATCCGGTCAAACATGGAGGATTGGTGGTTGAGCTGTATTGGCCTCTAGAGTGTTTATGCTTGTGGTTATGGCTTGCTTACGCGTTTTCCTTATGTTGGACTGGTAGTGCATGGCTACTGAGTTGAGTTTGTTAGTCGACATATCATCCTTATTGCACATTGAACCATTCATACTGAGTTGAGTGCGTGGAGCGGCACTGTTAGCTGCTAATTTTGTGTGGAGTCCTTTTACATCTGTCCGCGTGTGTTTGTAGCGTTAACTGCATTTTCAGAAAAATGGCGGCCTTCAGTTGCTGAACTAACTAGGTTTGCTTTATGCAGTAATGTTTGACCGCTTGCTTTCTAATGACTGTGGCTCTCATCGAGGATGAACTGTATTTTTCGTGGCGAACTTTTGTGTTGGCATTCTGGCAGTGGCATTATGCATAGTATACTTGTGCGGGCTGTTGGTTTGACGAGACTCCTGTCTGTTCCAGTGTTTAAGTGGGGCAGTGAAGAGCATTTTGTGTGATATTTACAGACACAGGAAGGAAGCAAAATAGGGGTTCCTTTGCCGTGAAGTTGGAACCGTGACTAACTAAACTAACTGACTAAACTAAACTAACTAACTAACTAGCTAATATCCCATCCGAAAGGTTAGCTGAAGAAATAAATTATGCAACATTGTTTGCGGCTTCTCTTTTATCCCATAAGGGAATACACTATTATCAACTCGTTTAAATCACTGTTTTGTTGGATCACGACATCACTCAATACCGTCAGGTCTGTGCTAATAATCCGCGTTATAATAATTATTCTATGTGTGGCTACATACAGAAATAATTAAATAAATCATGTATTTGTTATCGGTAGATATCGCAGACGTTTGGTAACGGCTTTCCTATAACAGATTGACCTGTGCGAAACAGTGACACGTATACAAGCATAAATCACAATTGTGTACGCCATAATAAGGCGAGATATATAGACGTCTGATGTATGATAACATATTCATAGACACGACTGACTTTCATTTGTAATAAGAACTCTGTCGTGATACGCTTGCATTAGTAATATGTGTATACATTGTGCTCCGACTGCAGCCGCTAGGTAATTGTTTGACGAACATAATTACCATTGATTTTGTTATTTGTGTTATGTCTTTGTGTTGCTGTTGTCATTTTCTTTCTTCTTCTTCTTCTTCTTCTTCTTCTTCTTCTTCTTCTTCTTCTTCTTCTTCTTCTTCTTCTTCTTCTTCTTCTTCTTCTTCTTCTTCCTTCTTCTTCTTCTTCTTCTTCTTCTTCTTCTTCTTCTTCTTCTTCTCATTATTATTATGCTTGCACGTCTCCACCTATTCCGTACTGTCACATTAAAAACTTGAATGTTTCGATCGATGACAGAAAGTCGCACCAAATGTCTACACACAGTCGGCATTTCTTTAATATGTTGTTGCTCGATGAGGGACTATAGCGCCATCCGTCTGCAAGGCGGCAGCCATCCTTTGAAGTTGTAGACGGAATGTCTGGGCAAAAGTCGGCTAGATCTTTTGTGTGGGGAAATGATTCCCCAGATTACAGACTAGCGGGACTCTCTGAAGTGCCTGGACAGGTCCCCAGATGAAAGCGAAATAGACGGCGGGTTGTTTCCACCCAGTCTAAACAGGAGGGAGAAAAATAGATTCTAGACGGTCTAGTGTCTAGACAGTTTTGTGACGTCATTTGTACCCATTATAAAAAACATTGAGATAAACAACTTTGGGTTAGTCGACCAAAAGTTGTGAAGCGCTACGGACCGGTGCAGTATTCCTAGTTGTTTCTATAGAGATAGAGAGAGAGAGAGAGACTATAGTGTCTATTGTTGATGTATATCGGCGGACATCGATCCAGTCTGTGATTTCATAGTCTCCATCTACAACAGGAATAAATATATGGTTCCACTCGATTGTTCCACGTTATTCTACCAAGAAGCTAGCAACAAAGTCATAGAAAGTGATGGCTCGAGTATTGAAGGCAGAGTTTACTGAGAGGCTTTTGCACTGGGCCCATAACCCAGATGGTCTGCAGGAACCAGGCCTCTGCTGAGCAGGACATGTTGATTATAAGTGTGTTTCTTAAGTGATAGTTTACATCACACTAGTAGATATAACTACCTGGAACAGTAACATTGTGTGTTAACATTGGGAAAATCTTACAAGAAGTGACATACGAACATTTAGGTTTTCCAAAGTGACAATTACAATATTTGTAGGATTCTCTGATCACAGAACATTTAATGAACAGAGTAGTTACACTGTGTGTGTTAGATAGATGATCAATATTGGACTGTTTCCACTATTGAAGACCAAGCATCCGGAGTGTTCACGAGCTATCTGAAGAAGTCGACACTTGGCCTGAGAGACACATCACTTGGGTGAGGTTTTCTGTCCCTGATATGGTGTTGTGGTGTGGCCAGTACGATGATGAAGCAGACTGTGCTCCTTGGCTGTTCGGTCTGATTTTGCATACACACTAGATTATACGACAGACATTCTACTCATACACTTTGCACATACACGACACTTTTCTCTATTAAACTAAATTGTTGTTTTGTAGAGCCAGTGTTGTTTAGTGTGTTTTGGGAAAAGAATGAGAGGGGGCTTGATACAGTAGTAAAAAAGAGAGAGGGGGGGGGGATCCAGGGACCGACGGGGTTTTGTAGACAGAAATCAAGAAGATCCTCAAGATAGTGATATGGGGGTAAAAGGATGTCGACGTTGATTCCCCTCACCCCAGGGACGACATATACCATATAAAATAAAATACGACACGTACCTCTTCTTTTTTTCACTTCTTATGCTTATTATTCTGCTGCTTTTCTTCCTCCTCACTCTCTTCTGCTACTTCGTCTTATCTTCCTTCTCAACCTCCATCTCTTCATCCCCTCGTCCCTTCTTCTTCTTCTTCTCGGCATCCCCTCCTCCTCCACCACGGTTTCTTATTTAAAAGACTCTCCTCAAGTTAACTGTAGCAGGACAAGAAAATTGCTAGAATACATTCTAAACACCAGTTAGCAGTAGCCCACTAGAACGTAACATACAAGAAAGCGACAGTAAAAGGCATATCGAAACAGTCATTGGAACACTTGGCTTGAAAACTGACAGCACTATAGTCGTGCCTCCAACTGAGAGGTACAAACCATGTCGTGGCAAGTGCAAGCATTACCTGGATCAATGGTCACCAAACTACGGCCTGCGGGCCGGATCCGACCCGCGACGTCAGTTCATCAGGCCCACCGACAGTACTCGAATGTGCTTGATAAAACGTATGGAACACTAGACGTTGTGATACAGTTTAAATTTAAATATTATGTTTAGAATACTAGATCTTCACACGTGCGGAGACCTCCTGGCTGCTATGTGCTTTAAATTTACTATTTTAAATTATTGTATCTAAATTTTCTTGTTTATTGTAATGTTTGCTTATTTCGCACCATCCTAAGTCCTTCCCCGGCTCGTGGTAGCTCCGCCTACGCTCTGACGTTACAGTGGTTTCCATGGCAACACACACAAACATGCATCTTTCCCACCCACAGATGTGCCTGGCTGTCAACACAAGTCCGACGCTCCCGGAATATCTACTTCTTTTTACCTGTCATCCATTTTATAGGTATGTAACAAGGATTTCTTTGAACAAAAGAAGCAGAGGCTGCAGCAGGATATAACAATATGGGTTGCAAAGGCTTATGTATACTTAGCTCCCGCAAAAAGATGAGACATACTAAACACAGACACAGTGTACATACCTTACAATGGACTCCGTAACGGTGAAGAAGAGTCACGATTACCGATTATTCAAAATCAGAAAATAAAATCAACAAATGTATAATACTAAAGTAATAAAATAAAGAAATAAGTATTGTAGGACACAGAAGACAACCAACGTTTCGATTCTAAGAATCTATTTCAAGGACAGGACAATGTAATCAGATGTTAAAACAAACACGCGCGCGCGCACACACACTCACACACACCCACACACACACAAAATGATGAAATAAATACAGCTACTGTAATGTCGAGAAGGCACAAGAATGGGGTCAATCGGGCTGTGAAAGGCGCTGTCTTGCTACAAATATTGTGGACATTTCGGCTGCCAAAGTACCAGATAGGATATGTGTGGCCAAAGGTGTGTAAACAGTCCGGCATGAATATATAGAGGGAATACAGCATATTTATACAATGGCATCCACAATAGTATTCACGGTTACATATTTACTGTTATTTAACAGTACCCTCCTCCCGCCCCATCCTCTGCTTATCTTGTGTTTGAATGGGATGTTAATTATGTTTCTAATTAAATGTCTTTTTCATTTTCAGATCCCGTTTACTTCACTCGTCATTATTGACTACTAAGAAAAGAAAAGTGGACGCCGAGTGTAACGTTTTCAATGAAGAATTAGGATTAAATTACTTTGTGGAAACAAAGGACCATAACACCAGTTGCGTAATATGCAGCGAAAGTGTTGCCATTTTGAAGGAGTACACTCTTTGGCGTCAATATGAAACAAAAAATCTATCAACATATTCAAAGTTTTCTGGAAAGTTACACTCTGAGAATTATGAGTCATTGACACGTGGTTTAGAAACACATAGAAATCTCTTCATGAGAAAGTTTGCTGAAAATGAATCTGTCACTCTTACAAGTTACACAATAGTGCATATGATGGCAAAACAAGGAAAACCGTTTACTGATGGCAATTTCATCAAAGAGTGTATGATGGAAGCAGCAAATGACTTGTGTTCTGAAAAATCCCATGTGTTTGGAACTATCATCCTTTCAACAAGTTCAGTTGTGCGGAGTACAGAAGAACTTGGAGAGAACATACTTCTACAGATACGTGAGAAAGCTAGGAACTTGTGGTATTCTCTGGCGCTGGATGAGTCTGTTGATCTCTCGAGTATGTCACAACTTCTCGTGTTCATTGTGGTGTCAATTTATACTTTCAGATAACGGAAGAGTTGGCATCCGTTTGCAGCATGCATGGAACAACAATTGGAAAAGACATTTTCGTGGAAGTGCGAACATTTTTGCAAGACTATAACCTTCATTGGAATCAGCTTAGAGGTGTTACAGTTGACGGAGAAATAACATGGCTGGAGTGAGGAAGGGTCTGGTGGGGCAGATCAGGACTCAGATGGAAGACTTGCATTTCCGGGCACTCTGTTCCTGTATCATACATCAGCAAGCACTTTGTGGGAAAGATTCCGATATTTATTGTGTACTGAAACTAGTCGTTTCTGCTGTGAACTTCATTCGTGGACATGCACTCAATCACCGTCAGTTCCAGGCTTTTCTTGAAGAAATTGATTCTGAATTCTGTGACTTGCCTTATCACACATCAATGAGGTGGCTCAGCTGCGCTAAAGTCTTGTTTCGTGTTTTTACAAGCTCCGAAACGAAATAGATATTTCCTCACTGAAAAAGATAGAGCTGATCCACAGTTGTCAAAGTTGCAATCGGCATCGCATCCCGCATGAATGAACTGAACTTAAAACTTAAGGGAAAGGATAACCGCAACTGTGATCTCCACAGAATCATCAAAGGATTTTGGAGAAAGCTGTCGTTGTTTGAAGCACAACTGTAAAGATAAAACTTTTCTAATTTTCACTGTTTCAAAGAGTTTTGCACTACAATCCCCGAAGATGTCAACCTCGATTTTCCGAGAGAAAAAAAATTATTCATGACTTGAAAAAGCATTTTTTTTTAATTGGAGAAATTTTCAGATTTTGACAAAATTGAGAGTGATATTCTTCTGTTCCAGAATCCGTTTGATTGTAACATTCATGATGTGCGAGTTGAACTACAGTTGGAGCTCATTGATTTCCAAGCAAATGATTTGTTGAAAGAGAAGCACAGAGAAGGAAAACTTGTTGAATTTTGCCTCTGCTTACCTGATGTTGAGTTTCCGAAACTGAAGTAATTTGCCGCTGGTATGGCATCAATGTTTGGAACAACTTATATCTGTGAGCAACCATTTTCAAAAATGAAGTATGTGAAGTCAATCCATCGAGCGAGATTGACTGATGATCATTTGAAAGCAATTCTCTTGATTGGATGCAGCAATTCCAAACCAAACATTGATGATATACTGAAAGCCAAACTTCAGTTTCACAAATCTCACTAATCTTTTTTGCTGCTTAGCTTTTGAGATTTGGGTATGTGCACACTAGGTCTGATATAACTATCATTTTGCTAACGTCTCCTTGTTTGATAACTTTTATTTTAGTTAATAAACATGTTGATTGTCTTTTTTTTTTTTTTCCTGTGCATTGAACACCACTCACCCGTGATTAACATGGAATGCTAAACTTAGCTTTTCGTCTTTTTTCCAAGAGCTTTTGTTCTGTCTTGCAAGTATTGTACAGAATGATTATGTAGCCTGCGTTCATCATTTTGTCAGTTATTCGGCCCACTGTGAAACAAGTTTGGTGACCCCTGACCTGGATTGAGTTAACATGTCTGACTTGACAGTGGTTTTGTGTGTAACAGTGGCGTGTTACGAAAATGTACACAGCAACACATCTCAGTTTTACGTTACACGCAGCGAAAGCGCATCAAAAGCTAAAATATCAAAGCAATGTTTTCCCGTAGTTTGAACAATGAAGACACAAACAATAGATTGTACAATTTATTGCCTGGCTTATTCGCTGCATCTCGTTAGGTACATACAGCAGAAATCTAACAACATAAACTAAAGCAATGAATTAAATCCTTCACATCGGAATATGGAACACATATTCCCGCAGTAATCTGAATTATCTACCACGGTAATGTTAAATGCACTTTCATGTATTTTTGTTTGCATAAAGTTGGCTTTGCTATATGAATAGCAATATCTTCCGCCATTTTTAACATTCGTCCATTTTGTGTGTTAAACAACACGCGAAATGAATTGTTTCTTTCAATCACACGATAAACGCAGTGGGGGAAAATAATTAAAAAGGGGCTTTGAAGCGGGCATAAAGGTATTTAAGTATTTTCAGTGGCAAAATGTAGGTTAGGACCAAACAATAATGGATGACGGAAAATGGGAGGTAGGGGTCTGTCACAGTTATGACTAAAAGCTGTTATATGCTAGCAGACATGTTGTATTATATATCCAATTAAAGGGGCTTGTATATGGAAAACAACTGTATTGATATTTTAACTATAGTTTAATTTATTTGCCCATGGCGGTTACGGAAAGCTTGAATAAGACGGTGTATCATCCCATGGTACTTAATCAGTTAAGGAGTGCTTGATGTTTCGTGGAGAAAGATATCATCAGAAGACTAAATCACTCTTTGGAGCATAGTAAGCGCGTGGAGTCTCGTTCATGAAGACCTCGCACATAAAAAATGAATGGAAATGTGACCAAAGTGAGGCATCTCATGAGGTCCTGATATTCATTTGAAAGAATGTTGATGATATAGTGGCTCCTTATAATCATTTAACAGACAGAATAGCTGGCAGTGAACTAAATTTGAATCAACAGTCACGACATTTTGACTTTCGATTGGTGCAGGATAAGGCATATGCGGTCAGTGCTACTTGGATTCATGTGTATACTATTGAAGAACAGAAAATCAATCGGGCCTGGAGCCAATGGTGCCCCAGGGCGTGACCAGAGGATCTGGTCGAACCTCTGTACTCCGACGAAGGCCGGACGGACACATACTCAAACTGCAGCTGGTACAATTAGTATTGGGACTCATGACAGACCGTTATAGACGTCGATGGAGCGCGTGTGGGGATATCCCGAGTGTTGTGATGTTCTTGACTCCACTCAGTTCTACTGAACTTGACCTAAGAATTTAACATGCGGATTTTAACTGCCGCATCACAACAGCGCTTCCTGGCACATTGCAGTATCCTTGACGGGACTTTAATAAACTTGGTGACAACAGGCAAGACTGAGGGGGAGAGAACAAGGGGAAGGCAGAGATGTAAATACTTTGATAGTCAAATGTTGACCAAGTGGTATGGTCGAGACAAGAACACTGAGCTTATCCACGACTCTGGTGATCATGTGAGATAGCGAAACATGGCCGCCCACGATTATCGGCATGACACATGGTGATGATGATGACTTAGATGAAGATGGGGTTTCCAGTGGTGTCGTGTTATCTGAGTCTGTGTGGATTTTTCCGTTCCTTCAGGAATCAAACTCCACCAAAATATGTCGCTATTTTTAAAACTGCAGACAATCATAACAGGAGGGTTGTACATGATATTAAAAATTTTAATAAGAGGGGGAGACAGAGAGAGAACAAAGTGTCCTGTGGTATGTGGTTTCTCATTGTAACTAACCCATGGGTTTGGTTTGGTGTGTAAAGTGTCGGTATCAATACACACGGATACCTCCATTAAGAATTAGGCATGTGGATTTTAAGTGCCGCATCACAAACGTCGTTGAACTGCATGTTCGGCAAAATTACGGCGGCCGTTTGCTGAACTAACTGGGTTTGCCTTATGCAGTAATGTGTGGCTGCTGGTTTTCTGGTGACTGCCGCTTATATCGACAATGAACAGTATTTTTATGTGTGGACTTTTGTGTTGGCATTCTGGCAGCGGCATTTTGCATACTATACCTGTGCGGGATCTGTTCCACTTTCTACATGGGGCAGTGAGGAGCATTTTGTGTGATATTCACTGGTACAGGAATGGAGCATGATGGGGCAATCATTTGCAGTGAAGGTAGAACCGCGACTGACTAACTAACTAACCTCCATTAAGTGCTTCATTCTCCTCCCGAATATAATCTCAGCACACTGCAAGAAATACCCATAAAGCACCTGCTAGGATCTGCACGTGTGTTACAGGACAGCCCCAAGCTAACATTGTTTAATATTCTCATGTGGATTAGTAAGTTAGTTGCCGGTCCTTTTACAGAACGTCACAACCAACCCCAGAATTTATTAGCTGTTTGTGATTTTCACGGCATTTTTTTTTTTACGTTTAGTAGTTGGACGAAGACGGTCAAAGTTTTTTTTTAGCATGTTATGAGAAGAGGTGAATTGGAGAACTTGGTGACAACTGGCAAGATCGAAAGGAAGAGACCAAGGGGAAGACCAGGAAGTAAATACCTGGTTGGCTTGGAAACGTGGCATGGTCGAGACAGAAACACGGAGCTGATCTACGACTCTGGTGATCGAGTGAGATGGCAAAACATGACCACCGGCGCTTATCGGTATGGCACATGATGGATGGATGGGCGACGCTCGTACCATCGAAATCAACGCAATGTGATCTGCTCTCAAATCGCCTGAGCTAGTTCCTCTGACTACGGAAGCTATGGCAGTAAGTAAAGCAATAACATGGCTCTAGTCAGACCTTCACTCGGGCACTTTTCCTTGGTGACTCAATGAGCATACTCAGGACGATAGAGATAAGGTGGGTCCGAAGATAGTGGTTGGTGTCTCTGGAGCGGTCTCGGCTGGCAAAGATTAGTTTCATTTTCGTTCCAGGACATGCGGGTGTACAAGAAAATGAGCGGGTTTGCAGGTAATTCTACTGAGGAGGGTTGAAGAGGCATGGACCAGGCTGATATACTAAATGCCCTACGAGCACGCTCCGTGGCGAAGGATTACGGACGCAGTTCATAATCCCACATACCTGTGTTCGAAACAGCTGTGGGCGATTCGGCAGCCGACCACGTTACGTTGTTTTTTTGTTTTTTTTTTATGAAATGGTATGCAGTAATACACAAAGAAATACCCCCAAGATAATGAAAATAAATTCAAAAAGAAGAAGGAAAAAAAGTACCAAAGACAAAAAAAAAAAAAGAAGACAAATGAGACCATTAAAAACAGACAATAGACGGTCATATATAATGGGGGGAAAAACAGCAACAACACAGGAACCGAAACAGAATTGAAAAGGTAAAGACGTTACAGGAAAAAGAAAACTACAGAAAGAGAGACAGGGAAACCAACGACGGTATTAGAGATTCTGTGTCAAATAAAAAAAGTAGATTTTACCAAACAAACATGAATGATAAAGGTGTGACGGTGTGTCACAGTTATAACTTAAAATGTGTTAACATGGTAGCAGACATGTTGTAATATATATCAAATTAAAGGAGGAAAGATTACTGTATTTATAATTTAATTATGACAACATTTCGCAGTGACAACATTTCGGCGATATATAAGCCTATGGCAGTTACGGGGAGTTGCTTAAGACGCTTAATAATTCCATGGCACTTGTCAAAGTGTCATAAATAGGAATAGAGGAACTCGGGTTCAGACAGGCAGAATAGTGCGAGCACAGATAAGACAGAACTCTAAGTTCGAATATTGTCGTTATACTTTATTACAATATCTGTCATCTGGCGAAATAATCTTCTCGCACAATGGTTATAATATTACATACACATTCATTATACAAAGCATTCAAATACTATACACAACATGTTACACAATATGTCTATCGTTAATATCTTAAGGATCTAAGTTCTATCCCTGTGTCTTCCTCTAGAAGCTACGCCCTCTCCCGTCAATGTCCAGTGGCCGTCTGCCTTCTCTACTCTCATGAGTTGGACACGGTGTGCTTGCCCCTTCGTGCGTCTCGTGGGGTTTCACCCTTCACGCTTCTGCCGGGTTGTGGTTGGGCGTACTGCGTAGTTTGCCCTCCGACTCGTCTATCTCGAATGTTCGAATTCGCATTGCGAGCGCTAACAAGTCAAGTCGCACTATTCTGTCAAGAAGCCTGATACGCGGGAAAATGTCACGTTGAAAGTCAAACAACAAGAAACACGCTGCGGCCAAGAAGTGCAGCGTGGGAGCCGACAACAAGAAGAACAACGTGGAGAGCCTACCTGCTAGCTGCACCAAAGTGCCTGATACTACAGCTAGTACTGAAGCTACTACGAGGGAGAAGGTTGATAGCCCAACACAATCAAGGACCAAGACAGTAGAGAAGAAGGAGGAGAAAGACACCAGAGTCGGAAACACCGACTCAAAAACAGTCCGATTTGTTGTCAAGCGGATTCATGTGGAGCTGACAGATGAAGAAATCCTGAAGCAGCTACGTGAAGAGAATCTTCACATCCGATTCTTGAAGGCGGAGCGGCTCCTCACCTACTCCAAGATACCTACAACCTTGGCAGTAGTGACGTCGGAGGGCAGCGAGATGCCGACCACAGTATCATTCAACAAGAGAATGCAGCAACCAGAGAGATTCATACCAAGAATCACGCAATGTTCCAGATGTCAGAAGGCCGGCCACAGTAGAGCTACGTGTCGCAGTAAGACGGAAATATGCCGATACTGCGCCGATCACCACGCCTTCAAGGAGTGTCCGCTGGCCAAGCTGGACACGGACTTCCGAGCACCCAACAACAAAAGAAAGTGCGCCAACTGCCTGGGCAAACATGGAGCAAGATACCTGGGCTGTCCGTACCTGCAAAGACACAGAGACGTCTTAAAGATCGCCACCATCACAAAGACACCATTCAAGGAAGCAATGCGGAGGGGCGAGACAGCCACGGGTATAGCACAAGCTGAAAGAGATCAACTTCAAAAGCAGATAGACGAGTTGAAGAAGCAAGTCAAGGCACTGCTGACGACGACTCCGACCAGCGATAATGAGAAGCTGCTGGCCGACATGAAAGAAATCCAGCTCAACATCAAACAAGAGATTCAGCGCATGGCTGAGATGAAGAAGGAGAACGAAGAAATCCTACAAATGATCAAGACCGAAAGAGAATTGCATAGAGCTGAAATGGAACTCTTTCAAAACAAACCAACAGAAGCCACACAAGAACTCACAGAGAAACCGCAAGAAGAAAACCAAGAGACCGAGCCTGAACCGCAAGCTAAAGCCAGCAGCCCAACCACAACGCCCAAGAGGGAACTACTATACCGTCGGATCTCTGAAGGAGGCACAGAATACCCAGTCAACAAGGAGGAACTCAAGCGCGAGGAATTCAGAAGGCGCTGGGAAGAAAAAGAAAAGAAGAAGCCTAAGAAACTCCGGGGGAAACCGATGGTATACCCAGTCTTACACTACGACTGTGAGAACGACTTCGAGTACTATATAGATGACGGTAAAATCGTCCCATGGCTGACCACGGAGGAAGAAAACTTTAGGCAGCAGATACGCAAACGCGACAGTGAAAACAGGCACAAGGAGGAAAATGAAAACGTCGAAAAGCTCCTACAGAAAATACACAAAAAAGGAGACAAAAAGACCAAATAAAAAGTCCTTTTAAGGACTGCAACCAGTCAAGCCAGGAGCCTGCACCAACAAAGAAAACAAGAGGAAACATGCACAAAGGACAGCCGCCGACCGATCCCCCAGCTGGAGTGGGATTACGAAAAGTCCTTATAAGGACTGCAGTCAGTCAAGCCAGACGAGCCAGGAGCCTACTCAAACAAAGAAAACCACAAGACCAGATGAGCACAAAGGATAGCCGCCCACCGATCCCACCACTGACGTCACAGACACAAACGCTACATAACCAGTCCGAGATAGGACTCACAAAACAAGAATTAGGGTGAATAAACCCACAAAAACCACGGACTCAACAATAACCACAGCTGATGAAGAGGTTAGACGAGGCCGAATTTGGAATTTTTGTTTTTGAAAATTGGAATTGGAATTATTCTCTCCCCTATTCATCCCCTGTTTCTATGTTCCTTCTCTATCTCTATTACGTCCCTTATCTACCTAAGTGAGACCTTGACATGGTCCGCCATCCCCCCTCCTATGGGTTTGGTATTTCTTAATTAGTTGGAACTAATTCTGTCAAGGGATCACGGGAATAAGTCTATGGTTCAGGGTAGTAATCTCGTAGATGGTAACTCTGTTATATGTATTGCCGCACTAGCAACTAATGTACGTTGAGTACTGCTATCTCGGGTGGTTGCTCAAGAGTGTAATTCTCCTTCTATTCTTAAATTAAGCTATCAGACCGAAGTTCCCTGACGACTAAGATTGTGAACTTGCGTTCCCCAAATGTTTCCTTCTCAGACATCCACACATGATGTCCTGGACAATGGCCTCCTATTACAGAGTCTCATCAAGGCAGATTGCCTTGGCCTTTTTTAAGAATATATGCAAGCCATTGCCCCTTATTGTGTACCTGTATACACTTTTTTACTTCCGTATGTTGGTAGTGTATAATATACAAATACTTTGTTTTCATCCACTAATTGCTTATGTCCCTGTTATCCTGTTAGTGTCTGCTAATCTCCCTTTGGTGTTCTATAAAAGTGTATGTGCATTAACTGTTTTTCTTGAGTGTTGAGAATGTGTATTTGAACTGATGTCGTTAGTGTATGAGATATGTGTGTGTTGTTGCTGTTTATGGTGTTAGGATTTCTCTAAGTGTCTCGAGCTAGAATTTCCCTTGTCATGATTCACCTGATATGTGTAATTCATGACTTGGACTTTCGAGCAGTGATTCTTAGATTGATTCTATTAATTCCCCTGTAATCTATCTAAACACGTATAAAACGTTTGTGACAAGTGTTATATTTTACACCAGAATCGCACAAATTAAAATTTAACAGTGATGCGTACAATTTGCACGCAATGTACATCATTCCTTCATTTATTACATTCATCCTCTCATTTACACATCTCTCGTTCCACAATTTTATGTGTTTAAAAATTACAAATGAGGTTAAGGTAAAGTTTGTCGCCCTTTGGAAAACTTGGCGGTAGTTGAAAAATTTAACGTGAATACTTGGTACCAGTGTACCGATAATAATAGAATTGTTTACCATCGAATTCAGAATGGTTCAAAAAATTAACATGTTTAGAAGAAAATTTATTAGTTCATATAAGCTACGTTGAGTCACCTGTCAGCGTGTCATATCAAAATATTCATATATACCTGTGAAAGAAAAATTTACATGAAAATGGACATATTTGTAAATTATATTTTGAACAAGTAATAAAGAAATATTTTAATTATTTAACTAACTAACTAAATAACTAACTCGATGATCCTGGTAGTGTCGTCCCTTGATGAAGAGCGTAGGTGGTCCTGTCGACGTTAGTGTGATGGTTGTTTTATCAATGTTCTGTTCATGATGAGGTGTAGATGAAAAAATGTCCGATGTCTTGTTTCCCCGAATCTGAAGGGTATAATATGGTCGTTGGTGACCTGATTTTATCGTCAGTGATAGTTGGCAATGTCACACGTGTTTGTTGGTTATAAATGACTGGTGATTGTCTCCAATACTGAATGATCGTTCTTTCGAAGTTGTTCATTTGCCAAAAGGTTAATTCTAATCTTGGAGTATGTGCTGTAGGCGACTGGCAACAGTGTTCTAACATATGTGGAACCTTGCTGTTTGGTAGGCAACCTTATAAAATCGTATCACAATTTTTAGTATGGCGTACTGGTTGTTGTGTTACTCGGCTGGAGTGTCTGGTAGTCTTGTTAACAAGTCTGGAATCAGAGTTTTGAGCCCTTAATGTGTTGGATCTCGTAACTAAAATCTTGAAGAATCAGTGCGCAGCGGGCGATTCTGTTTTTCTTGGGCTTACCGTCTTTTATCACCAGTAGCGGCGAGTTATCTGTCTGGATTATGAAGTGGGTGCCTCTGAGGTATTTCTGTACTTTCAGCACACAGTAGATCAGACTTAGTCCTTCACGTTCTGCTGTTGAGTATTTCATTTCAGCTGGTTTTAATTTCCGACTGACATAAACGATAGGATGATCTACTCCATCATGATTCTGCATGAGACATCCGCTTATGGCGATAGTACTGGCATCTGTTTTTAAGATAAACTGGGAATGTATATCAGGAAATCGAAGGATCGGTAGATTTTAGAAAATGGTTTTCAATTTACAAATTGCATCTTCTAAACAGATACTCTTACAAATGCAATTACTACCAAATGTTCCATTTAAATATAGAATACCACTAATAGAAATTGTCAAAGTGGGTGTGAATTTTGCATAGAAATATATTGAGAATAACTTGACAATTTTACACCAATAATAATGAATAAACATCATGGTGGTATTTGTAATTTCAGTATGAAATAATGATGACTGATTCATCCGTAAGGTTATAATTATCAAAGAAAGTTCATTTGCACAAAGGATTGCTGTTAAGGGAAACTTTTGAAGTATAAGCAGTGCTGTTGTTAGTCTAGTTAACAAAAGAAGTATTACGAGTAGTTTACACCAGTGCCATGTCGCCTCTGGTGATTTCGGGTGTTTAGATGTATCTGTTGTGTCGTGTCTGTTAGAGGAGGTGTTGTTGTCATTGTCCGTGTTTTTGGTGGGTGGTAACTCTGTGTTGACCTTATCAGTTGTTTCCCTGCTGTTTCGTGTTGGAGAGATTGTTTTGTTGCTGTCGATGCGATAAACTGGTTTGTTGTTATATGGCAGTAGGGTCTGTGGTTCCTGTGTTAAGTAAATTGTGT
>JACEFZ010024180.1:0-33888 GCA_014155875.1 Cepaea nemoralis | reverse complement strand
AAAGCAGCTAATCAACTTTAACAAAATAAGTAGAGTCCAAAATCAAGGAATGCGAATCATAACTGGAAGCCTGAAGACAACGCCTATTAATGAACTAGACAATATCACTTGTTTACAACCAATTGAGAATAGAAGAGATAGCAGAGCCCAGCAACAAGCAGAAACATTCAAAAGATTGACAGACCACCCTTTGTATAACAGGTTTAGTGGTTTTGGAAAGGGAAGACTGAAGCGTGGCAACTTTGTAGAAACTGCAAAACGAAAGATTAGAGCAGATCTTATACTTAACATATCAACAGTCGAACCCATTTACAATGCATGCAAGTTTCCAGCATGGAGGCAACTGCCTGAGATGATAGAAAACATTCCTGGTATTGAAAAAAAAAAAAAAAGAACACTCAGAATGAAACCGAAAGAAGAAAAATAACCCTAAACTACGTAAAAGAACATTACCCAAGCAACAATTGGATCCATGCATATTGTCGTGTGTTTCCTTTAAAGTGTCGTCCCTGGAGTGAGGGGAATCAACACCCACATTATTTTTAACCCCATATCATTATTCTGGAGAATCCACCAGATTCCGTCCACCACACTCCCTCAGTCAGTGGATACCTCTCTCTCTCTCTCTCTCTCTCTCTCTCTCTCTCTCTCTCTCTCTCTCTCTCTCTCTCTCTCTCTCTCTCTCTCTCTCTCTCTCTCTCTCTCTCTCTCTCTCTCTCTCTCTCTCTCTCTCTCTCTCACCACTTGCTCATGCCCCCTCTCACACTTCCCCAAAACAACATACTTAACAACTCTAGCTTCAAAAAATTAATAACAGATTAATTTAATAAAGAAAAGTGTATGTATGTGAGAAGTGTATGTGTAGAATGTATGTCGTATACTCTAGTGTGTCTGCAGAATCAGACCGAACATCTCAGGAGCAACATCCGATCATCATGGTAAGGACTACACAACATCATCTGAGTCAGCACAAAAAACCTCACCAAACGATGTGTCCCTCCTGCCAGATGTAGACTATCTCCGGTAGCTTGTGATAATCACGATACTAAGACATCAATCACAGATATAGTCCGATACTGATCCTAACTTGATCATAAACACTGTCCCTAAATGTTCTTAGAGTTTGAGACTTCACAATTCCTGAATAGTGAAAACGCAGAACACTGTCCCTTGAAATTAACATTATTCCTTTCTACGAGATGTCCTAAAGTTCTCACCCTCTCTCAAGCATTGTACATAGTCTCACAGGAATCTACTAATTTCCTTGACACTTCTTATTGTTATTTTTCCATATGATGTGGGGAAAAAAACACTCATTAATGTTCAGGTCTCGTGTGGCGTGTAACACAAACATTATTGTTCTGAGAAGTCATCCTGTTGGATGCTTATAGGTATCGGCTCACCAGAGCCATGTCCTTCAGACTTTTTCTATCATAGGCCCAGTGCAAAGGCTGATGTATAAACCTTCCTGCACTACTTTCTCCGGGATTTTAATTTGCCATATTTCAGTGGTTTTCATCCTAACCTGAGGTAACCTGTAAAAGAGAGAACAACACACCCGGTGAGAGCAACCTGTCACTGACCCCTATTAGATGAGTGTAGGCCGATGGCCTCACTCAGATACATGACAGTGAACCAACTCTGTCATGGGCAGAGGAGCTCATCACCTCGGTCTGAGGTAGGGCAAGACAAGGACAGAGCAAAATGTAAAGTGTAGAACCCCAGTAGACCCCACTGGAAGATCCCACCATTGGACATTCTCCCTATCCCCCAACCATCCTCAGTCTCTCTAAACATCATCCCATTTCACTATTCCCAACCAGCTGAGCTACTTGACTTCTCACACTAGTTAATTTTAACAATGCGATTGCCTACTGTCGCCGATACTCCTTGACTACCTAACCACAACGCAACAACACTATGATAGAGTTCTAAACTCTATCTATCACTAAGCTATTCCACATTATTTACAGCTAGATGCTATCCCGCAAATACCTTATGCAATCCTGGCTCAATCCGGAATCGAATTCACAATTTGCCATAAAAGACACATGTTAATTGATACATAACACATGCGATTCTATTCAACACTAGAACCGAGCCAGCTAACACTTCTGTCTAGTCCAATTCCATTCTTCACACTGGCGGCAAAAGAATTTATGTTTTCTGCAGTCGGAGATTGTCCGAGTGACGTCATTCTCCTGTCAACAACAGGTGTTCTCAGGGGCAGACAATCCGTCCCTAACTTCACAGGAATTTTCGTCTCCCCTTTCTACAACTAAAGCAACCGTCTGTCCCTTCATCTCGCGATTCACCAAAACAACAAGCCGACATTTCCCGTTTCCTAGGGACTTTTCAAGGACTGGTGGTTCCCTTGATCTGATGTGAATGTTTCTGTACTAGTAACAAACAATTGCAGCTGTGAAAACAGGCTGTCTCTGTTAGTTTATCATCTTATCGTTAACCTACAGTGGTTCCGCGACACATATATAGATGGATCAGCCAAAAATTCAATAGAAAATGGAGGAGGAGGAATTCTTCTAAATTTAAAAAATGGAGTGAAAAAAACACAGTCAGTGGCAACTGGAAAATTTTCAAGTAATTTCAAAGCAGAGGTAGAAGCTTTGAAAGCTGCAGCAGAAATGCTCTTGATGGAGGAAAATAAAGAGAAGCAAATAGCTATCTTCACAGATGCAAAGTCAGCTGTCTCAATACTGAAGAGCAAACACAGCACAGAACTAGCTGACCTAAGAGCAGCACTCCATGGTCCATGCCAGAAATCCAAAAAAGTTGTAATACAGTGGATCCCATCACATTGCAGTATACCTGGAAACGAAGAGGCTGACAGACTAGCAAAAGAGGGTGGACGACTACCACAGCCTGACATAGACATAATCTATAATGAGGCAAAAAGGTTTATAAAAAGCACTTATAGAACCAAATGGGAATCAGAGCATCCAAAAGGATGACGAATACTACAAACCCGACCGAATTGATTGATTGATTGATTGATTTAGGAATCGACATCACAGCATTCGGGGCATTCCCATAAGTGCTCCGTCCCCATCCCCAGCAGCCAGCGAAGAGTTCCAACACCAGTAGCAATCTGATTATAAGTCCGTCTCGCCTTTCCTCTGAGCGTTGAGCGTCGGCCAGATCCCTTCGTCACTCCTTGCTCTCTCATTCTTGCCAGACCATGGTAATCCATTTGCTCCTCCGAGGTGTGCACGTGCTCCCACAAGGCCGCAACCACATCTGCCTTGTCATGTATCAATACTCCACCAAGTTCTGCAGAGCCAGCCAATCTGTCCGCCTGTTCATTTCCCAGCACACCGGCATGCCCAGGAGAAAAGATCCAGGCGATGCTTGTCACCCGTGACCTCCGAAGCGAAGCAAGCCACTCCGCACGAAGCCTGCCCGTCCTCACCCTCGTCAGCATGCTTTCTGAGTCAGTTACAATCACGATGTGTGTGTGTGTGTGTGTGTGTGTGTGTCGTATTCTCCATCCAGCGGAGAGCCGCAGTGACTGCCTCCACCTCCATTCTTAAGCTGGATGTTGTGGTATCATATGCCAGGCTCTCCTGCCCCAATCATCGACCATTAGATTTGGCTATGAACCCCCAGCCATTTCTCTTACCTCTTGAAACCGAAACATCTGTGTAGATAATCACATCAGTGAGCATTGTCCTGAATTAGTTGCTGGATTTCCACTTCCGTGGCCCCTGCTGGCCACTCCCTGCACTCCCGGTTTAATGTGATTATAACTCTGCACAAGTCTGACTGCTCCGCTGGCACTCTGACCCACTCCTCTCCACGCCTAATGTTCTCCAAGGGGCACACCTGTCTGATCGTATCCTCCGCCTGAGCCATCCATCATTTCCCTCTTATCAGTCGCTGACCCTTAACTGTGTCCAGCGCCTCATGCAGTGGGTGGTCTGTGTCTGCAGCTACTCTGAGGTATGCCTTCGCCTGCATCACATTGAACCTACCAGCAACAGTCGGCAGACCAAGGATGTAAAGCATACACACTACTGGGGTGTCTCTAGTGCATCCCAGAATGACCCGCATAGCTTCGTTCTGTATGCGCTCTAACTTCACCAGCTGACTCTCTGAGACAGTGAGCAGACCTAATCCATAATCAATTACTGAGAGGATCAAGTGCTGGTATAGTGTGAAAAGCATTCTCTGCTCTGTGTCCATTGCAGCCATAGTTTTAAGTGCACTGAGTCCCTTTTGAGATCTTGTCACAACCGTCTCCACATGGTCCTTGAAGGATAGGCTCCTGTCAAATGTGATCCCCAGATACTTCAGTTTGTTCTCTCTGCTGACATTTCTACCATCTATCGCGAGGCTTGGGACATCAGCTCTTACAATCCTGTTGTCCAGAGAGCAGCACAAAACAGCCGCCTTTTCCGGGTGGATGACAGCACTCATTTCTGTGCACCAGTCAATCACTTTATCTGCTGTCGCCTGTAACTCCTGGGCTGTTTGCTCCCTATCTCTCCCCTGCCTATATGCAAGAATATCATCTGTAAATGTTAGTATTCTTCCAACCCCTGGTGCTTCTAGGTTTGCAATCTTGCTCGTATACACATTAAAGAGCACCGGTGAGACTGCAGATCCCTGTGGCAGTCCCGGGGTTAACATATGTGGCTCTGAGGTCCATGCACCCAGACGGAGAGCAACCCGACGAGAGTGTAGGACGACCGAAGAGAACAAGTAGCAATCTTCAGACTCCGCACAGGACATAACAGGCTGAAATACCACTTGTTCAATAAACTAAACACAGAAGATACCGATGAATGCAATTGTGGAACTGGTAAAATGATAGCTAAACATTTGCTGCAGGAGGGCCCAATATATGCAGAAAAGAGAAAGATATTTTGGCCCACACCTGCTTCATTTGAGGACAAGCTCTAAGGAGATATCAACAAGCTCAAGTTGACTGCAGCTTACTTTAACTACATTCAGGTTGACATTTAAAGGTGCATGAAGAAGTATTTAGACTGCCGCACTTCATACAACAGGCATGTCGGTTACAAAAGCCTCCCAGAGGCATGAAATGGAATATTACTTGGATAGCGTTCCATTACGTGGAAAGTCCGAACCAAAAGCTCACTGTGTGGGCTTCATAAAAGGTGGAAAAAGTGTCCTAGTGGCACGAAATTGAATATTGTTTGGATAGCAAATCCGTTATGTGGAAAGTCCGAATCGAAAGCTCAGTGTGTGGATGTCATCTGCAGACTGCATTCTTCTGGTTTCCGGAAGAATAGGCTATGGTGGACGGAAAGCCCAATATATGGAAGTGAGGCTAAGCAGCCATGTGCAGGACGTGACGATTCCTTCTGTGAGCCCAGTACCAGAGCGCTGTGTGTCGGCTCTGCAAATATGGAAGCCTCCTTGGATGGCGGGGAATGCTCATGGTCTGCCACTGCCTTCCCTTGAGGGCTGACCAGGATGTCTTTGGCTGTTCTATATGGGCCAGCTGGGATGGGGGATAACACTACAACAGTGAGAGTCAAACGTCCTAAGAAACCCCGGGAAGATTAACCCGGTCAACAAATGCCTGCAGAAGTCGGATGTGTCGGTCCTAACGGCGCAAGAACGCAGCTCTGCTGTAAACAGGCACAAAGCAATCACGTCCGGAAAAAAAAACTCCGGATGAACGCAGACGAAGAAGAAGTAAAGCAATTCCAAACCAAACATTGATGGTATTTTGAAGGCCAAATATCAGTTTCACAAATCTCACTAACCTTTTTTTGCTGCTTAGTTTGTGAGATTCGGATATGTGCACACTAGGTCTGATGTAACTATCTTTTTGCTAACATCGCCTTCTTTGATAACTTTTTTCATTAAATAAATATGTTGGTTGTCTTTGTTTTTTGTGCATGGCACGCCACTCACCCATGATTAACTTAGTTTTTCGTTTTTTCCTCCAGAGCGTTCGTTCTGGCGTGCAAGTATTGTTAAAGTTAGATGCATATCTCTTACAGGACGTTTGCAGTCAACACCAGCATTTCTTACTGTTGTTGATGTCTTGGCAAGTTTACGTTCAGTAGTTTGCCATTGCTTTCTGAACGACCGGCACCCATACCATAGTGTAAAAAATCAGCACAACGCAGTCTGCTGCCAAATCGCGCGCAGCTGTGTTTCGAATACGGGTATACGGGATTACGAACCGCGTCCGTAAAACCTTCGCCACGGAGACCGGCGCAAGTATTGTACAGAATGAGTATGCGGCCCGCGTTCGTCATTTTGTCAGTTATCCAGCCCGCCGTGAAAAAAAAGTTTGGTGACCCGTGCCTTAATGGAATCCAACCAGACGTGTCTGATCCAATACTAGGCGTCTTGCGAGCCATTTCTGGTTTTCAATTAGTAATTGGCAACAACGATTTGGGGATATCTTATCTCCCATCTCAAGTGACCATATCACAGTAAGTGAAGGACACTTTTACATACTCTGAGGTGTACTAGATATATGATGCTTGCCCTATATTGTACAAACCAATCGGCACCCGATGGGTGATGTGGTCAATATCATGACTGCTGCCTTTACTTCACAGACAATGTCATGGTACCCGTTTCTTCTTCTGCGTTCATCCGGAGTTTTTTTTTTGGACGTGATTGTGCCTGTTTACAGCAGAGCTGCGTTCTTGCGCCGTTAGGCCGACACATCCGACTTCTGCGGGCATTTGTGGACCGGGTTAACCTTCCAGGGGGTACCCGTTTTAATTTTTGGTCCGCCTAGGCGCTTTTTGGTGTTTGGCTATATATATATATTTGTAATCCATGCGACGAGGGAGATTTGAGCACATGACCACTGAATTAGCAAGCAAGCTTTCTAGCCACTGCACTCCCATGTCTCAGATGTTGTGTTAAACCAGATTTAATTGCTGTATATTACTTTTGAACCCATTGTGAGGGTTTCGTGAATTTATGGCCTTTAACTGATGCACCATTTAAAGACTAGGTAAGAAGTGGGGAAATAGATATGCGAAAATACAATAGATTTTAGAAGCTATGGGTACACCAGATTGGAAAATGCCACATCCCAATAGAAGAAAAATTGTACTTGATTGATCCCATAAGTGCTCCGTCCCCATCCTCAGCCAGCGAAGAGTTCCAACCCCAATAGAACCAGAAGTGTCAAACATCAACTATAAGTATATTCAGCTTACTACCTGAAGATCCTATGGGTCATCATCATCATCATCATTATCATCATTATCATCACGTGCCCTGCCAGCTGACATAGGCGTTCATGACTCTCCACAGATCTTGGTCTTTGGTTTTCTGGATCAACTCTGCTGATGATATTCCTCCACGCCACCATTTCAATGCATGCAGCATAATTTCTCTTGGTCTGTTCCTGCCTCTCTTTCCCTTGATCTTTCCAGTTGTCACAATATTCTCCAATGTCTCTCTTCTCATCACATGACCAAAGAAAGCTGTTTGTCTCATTCTTATTGTTATAGTTTCATTAGCCTCTTTCAGCCAGTCGTTGTTACTTTTTCAGCAGTTCAAGGAATGTGCAACAATCGTCTGAGGAACCACATCTATGTTGCTTCCAAGTTCTTTCTAAATTGCTCCTTTACATTCCAAGACTCACTGCCATACAACATAACAGGTTCTATATAGTATTTTAGCACTCTCTTTCCCACATTCGATGATAGTGACTTATTGCATAAGATACCCTTCATTTTCTGAAATGCAACTTATCCTTGCCCTATTCTGCTCATAATCTCTGTTATAAATCTTCCATCTGATGTTATAATGCCCCGAGGTTTTAAAATTATCCTCTTAGTTAAGAATTTCCCCTTCTATTTCCATTTCACATTTTGGTGTCACTTTAACTTTTGTCTTTGATATCACCATCGTTACTGTTAGTAAATTAATCTATTTATGTACATCTATTTATGTAAATCTATCTGATAAAACATGATAAAATTCCTTGCAGATCTCCAAATCGATGGGAAATATCACAGACTTATTTAACAAAAAGTATGTACTGGAAACAATATGTTGCCATTAAGTTGATAATGAAGTGGGTCAATATTGGAGAATCAATCAAAGTGTATGACAAGTATATGTAGTTTCACAATACCATTTTTACCCTATACAGTGAAATATGAGAAATGTATACGCCATCAACAATCGCTGTTCAAGTGAAACGATATTTATTGCAGACAATGAAAACAATCTTCTGAATTTTATGGACGCTGTTACTGTACATAGTGAACAACTAGATGAGAATTCAATTGAAAAAAAAAAAAAAAGAATTAAAAACCCCATTAATTATAAAAATCTAAAAGAAGAAAGAGATACACAAGCAAGAAAGCAAATATTTGAACAAGGGTTTAACTATTTAGACAGCCATATCTTGGGTAGATGTTGCACTATGGAATTTAGAAAAAGAACTGCCATGGCAAAAATAGCATTCTGCAAGGTGGCAAACATTCTCACAAACAAAAGTTGTCTACTGCAATGAGGAAAAGAGTGTCAAAATGATGTGTACAGCCTGTACTTTGTATGCACGTGCGACCTGGACAATCAGCACAAAAACTCGGTGAATGGATTAACAGAAAAACATATGTGGCAGTACTTTATGAAACAACTGAAAAGTGCAAATTAATTACAGGAATTAGTTATAGACACAATTTTTTGGAGTATGTTTTGGGGAGAAATTAACTTAATTTATGTGTCAACTGGCAAATAAAACAAAACAAAAAAAAAAAGATCAAGAGGAAGAAAAGATGAAGAGGAAGATAAAGAGTTAAATACATTAGATGGCTTAGCAACATGGAATAATCATGACACACGACTCTGGTAGGCACAGATGACAATCTATGATCACCCACGCTTACTGGCATTTTTTTTTCCCCCCGCGTTTCCATCCTGTTTCGGGATATTGCAGTCAACACCAGCATCTTTCAGCTGTATGTTGATTCCAAGGCTAGATTACGCTCATCAGCACGCCGCGACTTTCTGAGCGACCGGCTCCATACTCTCATAAGTCACTTTTGCAATTCGAACCACTGCTAATTCTCGTCGCGTCACGTGACGAGAGTATTCGGAGTTAACGGAGAAAGCTGCTAACACCTCGGCCATGGAGCCGGCACGCTTACTGGCATGGCGTATGATTATTCCGATTTGTCTTTCTTAATGCGTCCGTTAATAAGAATGTCATTGATTATATTTTCTTTACTTTACCTGAAACTTAAATATTGAGCACAACCCACTACCGGATCCGGTCAGGGATATGCACTACTGACGAGCTCAAACAAGGGCGAAACTCGAGTATAGTGCTTCCATATTGACGTGGATAGGCCTTAGGTTCATACCGGAATGCGATCGGCGTCACCAGTAGTGGGTTGTGCTCAATATTTAAATTTCAAATCCCGAAACAAACACATAATCAATTTACCAGAAACTTCATTCCATCAATCTTCTTCTCACGGTCGTTCCTTCATGTTTACACCAACAGACAAGTTCCTGTAATGTAGTCAAACAGTTTTCTGGGGCTCCATTCAGATATGAATGCAGTGCGGTCTCACCTTTTGTGTGTGTGTGTTCGCATATGCTTTACAGGACATCGCTGTCAACATCAGCATCTGTCAGCTGATTGTTGATTTCTTGGCAAGATTACGCTCAGTAGTTTACCATTGCTTTCTGAGCTACCGGCTCACATACCCCTAAGTTACCGACGCGGAGAGAACCGCTACAGATTCTCGCGCAACGTCACGTTACTTACGAGAGTATACGAGATTACGGAGAAAGTCGTGTAACCTCTAGACCAGGGAGACCGGTGCGGTCTCACTAGCCCAGTATAAATCAGTATTTGAATGCAGTGCCGTCTCAATAGTCGAATATTTAAATGCGAGTGCCGTCTCGCTAGGCCAATATTTTAATGCAGTGCCGTCTCACTAGACCAGCATTTGAATGCAATGCCGTCAGTACCGTCTCACTAGTGCAATAGTATTGCTTTCTTAGCTGGATGTAACGGGTGAAATACCGGAGAACATGCTTTGTAGTTTGATCACACTTCCCGCATGAGTAGGCCTATAGGCAGCTGCGAGTCACTTAGACCAAGCGTGTAAATATGCACGTTTAGTCTGTTATGCCCTATTCGATCATTAAATGGATTACATCAATAATATGTTTGAATGAAATGTTATCATAATCAATATTTATTTACATATAATAATACGAAGGGGTTTCAAATAGAAACCTTACATGTTTGTTTGTTGTGTTTTTGTGTGAATATATTCTGAAAAAGTAAAGCCACTGTGTTCAATGTAAGTCCTCCAGCGTCGATAAAGTGCTTGAATTCCTGTAGAAAAATCCACTCTGTGGTTACTACTCAGTGTTCTTAAGAAGGTCGTGAACAGTCTGTCACAGAAGTCACGCCGTTTGGAAACTTACGACTCCATTCATAAACTTGCTGGACTGTTAGGCGTGCATCACCATTCTGGACTTTCATTCGCCGATGAATTTCTATAGCTTCACCCCTTCACTGATTTAAAAAAAAAAAATCATAACAGAACGCTGCTCCTCTGTGGAGAATATCAAAAGCGCGGCGGACATTTTTAAACTGTCCTTATGACGTCACAGTGTTCGTCTGCACCATATTTGTCAGTGCTAAACACCCTTCACATCTTAACAACAATAGTGACAGGTTACAAGACAATTGCATGGCTACTGTAATTTCTATCACACTTTTTAAGATTTTCACATGAAGCCCCCTCGTAAGTAGTTATATAGGTTCATGTGCAATAGTGTTTGAGGTGCTACATCGTTTCAAACAATCGAGAGGACCTTCCTTATATATCCTTTCTAAACTGGTATCGATAACATAAAAAATTGCCACCTTATGTAAGAGGCAGGTAACTATTAGGGGGAACATAGGTATATTCCCGATATCGAATTGTTTCTCAAAGTGGCGGTGTATTTAAAAAGTGACCACTGTTTTGGTCTATTTGGACGAGATTTAGTGTATAAACAATAAATTGAAAACAATAACGACATATAAAAAGAAACAGCAACACATATCCACAAAATATAAAAGAAAAATAAAACTCGTCATATATATATATATATATATATATATATATATATATATATATATATATATATGTGTGTGTGTGTGTGTGTGTGTGTGTGTGTGTGTGTGTGTGTGTGTGTGTGTGTGTGTGTGTGTGTGTGTGTGTGTTTGTGTGTGTTAGTTTGTGTGTGTGTGTGTTTAATTTTTTAAATAATTAAACTATGATAGGTTACAATTACACAATAGTTACATTATCATGAATTAAAACATGGTTAGAGTGATATATAAGAGGGAAAATTATAATAGTTACACACAATAGGTACAAAGACCACTGGTACTGGTTTTATTATAGGAGCCAAAATAGTGATACGTTTTACAGTGGAACCTCGCTTAACGAGCATAATTCGTTCCAGAATCTTACTCGTAATGCGAAACACTCGTTAAGCGAACCAGTTTTCCCATACAACTTATTGTAAGATATGATAATGCGTTCCATGCCGAAAAAATACTCAAAATATTTTGTATAACGTTTATTCAAAGAAAATTATACATGTATATACATTGTTAAGGAGCGTGATTCATCTTCCTCTTCTATCGCGGAATGAACGAACCTGGAATGAGAATTCGATTTGTAGAAAAAACTGAAATAATTAATTTTCAATTTATAATACATACCAAATTTTTTTTTTACCAGAAAGCTGTCTAGAGAAATGTGTTTTTTTCCCCGACGCTTCAGAATTTGATGGAGATGCGACAAAGCATTATCATTAAATAAATTAGTAGGTCTCATAGCCACTGCCTTATTAGGGTGATGGTTCTCAATGTACGATGCAACAGTTTCCCATGCTTTCGGCATTTCTCTTATTGCGCCAGAAGATTGTTGGTTTGCTGTTACCTTCTCCTCCTCCTCGGACAAACTCTCCCCCACAACTTCTTGCTGCAAAACACAATGTAATTCCATAAGCTCTTCCGTGGTCAGCTCTTGGCTATGCTCCTCCACAAGCTCATCGATATCTATGTTATCCACCTCCAGTCCCATGATCTTCGCCAAAGATAAATCTCGTTGACTACAGGCTCCACAGGTACTGTCTCAAACCTCTCACAGTCACATTCGACATCGCTCTCCAGCCAAAGCTTCTTCCAAGCAGAAGTGAGGGTTCTATTTGGTAACCCTTTCCTACGCCTTTTCGATCATCTTGAGGCAGGCAACGATTTGGAAGTGATATTTCCAAAACTCTCTGAGAGTGAGATTGGTCCCTTCAGTCACCTCAAAACGACGCTCGAAGAGCGCTTTAGTGTAGAGCTTCTTAAAGTTATAAATAACCTGCTGGTCCATTGGCTGGAGTAACGGAGTAGTGTTGGGAGGCAGAAATTGGATCTTGATGCATTCAAATTCTTCAAGAAGGTCATCTTGTAGTCCTGGAGGATCTGGGACTTCCCCTCCCCTCATCACTCGTTATGCGAAACGTCACTCGTTCAGCGAATCCTTTTTTTTTACAATTTATTTTGCTCGTTATGCGAATTACTCGTTATGAGAGGTGCTAGTTAAGCGAGGTTCCACTGTACTACAAAGGGACACCATACCTGTCCCTTCTTATTCTAATTTAAACAATCCTGGGGTACTATTTTAACATAGTTTGATGTCCTGGTATTCCTGAAATGTAGTGGTGTTAAAACAGATTGATGTGCCGGGCAGACTTTGAAAGAGAACCATTGATTGTAGATACTATACAATTCTTGTCACAGGTGTGATATAACATATTTAATTAGTTTGTTGGTGTTTGTAAAGGCTATCTGCGTCCATCTCACAAAGTTGGAAATCACTGCAATCTATAAACATATCTAGAAAATCATAATAAAAAGCTAACAAGCGTAATTTGGCATACTGATAGATGGAGGGAATAAAAACACCATATCTGGAGAGGAAGATCCTAAATAGTTTTCTTTTTTAACGATTCGACGTCAAAGAGATCCTTGGTGACTTGGGTCTTCTTTTTTAAAGTGGGGACTATTTATTAACTTGGTAGTGTCATCACCCTGACAGTAGGAGACGTCTGCGTGTTTGGTCTTACTTGTGCAGGTTTTGCAGTAAACGGTGTTCCATAGTAATTGTATTGTCTCCGCAATAATATTATATACAGGATCTCTATTTCCTTGGCGTTTGGCATTAGAAAACGTATCCCCAAGTTGCTGGAAACAGCTAACAGATTGATATTCGATCATCTGATACACGTGTGTGACTTGCAGACCATGAGTCAAATACAGATTTAATATAGGGTGTCTAACAAGAATTGTCTCACTGCTATTGCTACCTATCAAAGTACGTCGCAAATCCTTAAAGAGTTTGTGTTTGACAGCGTACTCGCACATGAAATGAAAGGCCCAACATCGTCTATATTCACATCAACATTCTTGACAATGGGTTTCATTTCCAAAATTTAAAAAAAAAATCTTTCAAGATATCGGACACATGAATGTCACATTTTATTAACCCCAATAATTTATCGGTTATTACAATAGCTAGAATCTGTTTCTCGGTAATGGTTTTTTTAAAACCATAAATGAGTGTTGCACCCGGGAATGTGACGAGCAGGAAACTGTTAATTTCTCTATGCGAGTTCTTTAATCTCTGCCATTAACATTCCCGGATTACTATAATTGTAACCTTGATCTCGATAACGAAGTAAATGTGAATTTCGTGTGTTTTGGCAAATAATTGTCAGTGGTTTACTATTAAAGGGGTTAATACTTCGACAACTGGTCTGGAGGATTTCAGCTAGATGCCCGTGGAATAAGTAACCCTGGACTTGATACACTATTGGAGACCCCTTGTCCCACCCATTCACCCTGTTACAATGTCCCAAAACGCGTCTCACCCATTTAAATTGTGTTTTCAAATGGATGTTATGTTTATGGTAAACTCAAGTTCGAAACAATCGACTCTTTTGAGTATATTTGTTAAGCTTGTGTGAGTTGAAACCGTCTTCTTTATTTATAATAATTGGAAACTCTGTAGACATTTTCTCCTTTAATCCCCACAGATATAAGGCATTAGCATTGTATCACTTAATCGAATTTACTAACTTAATATCTCTGAGAAATGTCTGCTCTTGTTCTTAGTACCAGTGAAATATTATTTAAGGACCACCCTCGATATTGTCTCTAATTGTTCTATGCAAATATTGTTGCCGGATGAAACACAAAGAAAAGAAGTTACTTTCGGGTAGGGTTATAAAGAGATATTTTAAGTTTACTCCTAGGACATACAAGGGTTCTTTAAACCTATCTATGCCCAGACTGGCATAAAAATGAACCTGTTGTTGTAAAGTGGCTAAAAATGGTACTACATCTTTGTTATTGTACTTCGTAAGAAAATCTTGTGGAGTAAACATATGGTGATCACGCCAGACCGTTTGACAGTGTGCATATTTGTCATCGGGAATGTTATAGTTGTTTAAACTGGAGAAATTCTCTGTGTTGGGGGGGGGGGGGGGTAAAGTGGTTTTCTGTAATTTATTTAAATCAGTTATATATTCATATAGAAATAACATTTCGTCGCAGTTATGTTACACGCTGCGAGATACTTTGAATAAATAAACCATAGAACTGATAATATCTAAGAATTTCACTTTTTCATATCGTAATACACATACAGTTATTGTTTCTTTATACTAAAAATGTGCAAGTGGGTTGGTCAACATCAGCGATAAATTACTGTATAACGTAAGTTTTCTTACGTTAATGTCACATTACTTCGAATTTAAAGCTATAACTGGTAGTACCTTCAAATACGAAAGTAAACCTAGAAATGAGGTTCGGCAGATTCAATGGGAGCAACTGTGTATATACATCGGCAAGACGTTCTTGCGGGAGTGCATACGACTTATCTGATAATTGCTTTAGGCGGTCAAGCATTCTAGTGACCAATTCTTAAATTAAAAGAAACAGGGGCCCCTAACCCTTGGATATTGGAAGCCACTAAACACAACAAATGTATACGCTTGAAACACAATTTAATGGCACTAGCTTCACCGGGTATATTTATAGTAATAAAATAACATTCGTAATCGAACGTGGCTCTATATAAATATATGAAAATGGTATCGAATGAAATTCCGTGCCCAGAAAGCAATTCCCAGATTGTTGCTTGCGGGTTATAAACACACCCCTTAAAACATCAGCACAAGTTATTTCGTACTGTGCCATAAGCTTGAAAATCTTCTATAATTTCCCACATTTACTACACGCAAAAGTGCGTGACACCCATTTTATATCTACTATGAACATGAAATAAGTATTATACATTAATAGAACCAACGTTTGTTTACTATTACTACCTCTGAGTTTGAGAGTCAGCCGTTTGTTAACATCAAAATCGAAAATCCCAATTTTCATTCTTTAACATGTCTCTAGGGAAGAAATGTCTGATACATTCACTCCGGAAAAAATGTTTAACGACATCATCATCTAAAGCCACGCCTGCACTGGCCACAACATTGCATAACAGATTTAGTACCAAATCATACCACTAGCTTTTACCTGTACCATATCCCAGAATTCCTTTAAGTTAATAAAATAACCCCCGTTTAAAAAGAAATTACTCACATTTGAGACTTTTTCGAAGTTAAAATGCTAAAAGAAAGAAAATGATTTTGGATCTATGGCTCCAGATAGTTTTTATCATATATCTGTATGTCAAATTGTGAATGTTATCGTATTATTAAGGTTTCATACATTGATTCATACAGCGATATGACTTCCACCATTGTGAGATGGACACAGATAGTCTTTACTTGACCCTTAGTACCAACAACCTAGCTGATAACGTTGGGCCTCACCCGTGAAAACTAATCTATAAAGTAAACGATCAATGGTTCCCTTCTGAAGTCTGTCTTCACCATTGATCCAAATTTGTTGGCAGTGAAGTGTCGATTGTCCTACAAGCCAAACAAAACAATTATACGGGAAGAAAATCCCTGGTCATTTAAAATTAGAATACAAGGGGTCTGGGATGGTGTTCATATATATGTAATTTACCATTGTTTCGGTGACTATACTAAGACTAGCACCAAAGGTCTCATCAAACAACACATTAGACAAAATAAAACACATTTTTGGATGTTATCATGACCAACAGGCGCAGGGCGATAAAAATGTGGGTTTTAAAATCCACGGGGAGCATGTTTATACATATCTCAGACACAGACATTCCCTGCCATATTGTTATATAATAAGACGTGTTCACAACGACGGTGATGTAACCACGTCACCTTTCACTATTGAAATTCACGTTAATACTATATATATATATATATATAATATATATATATATATATATATATATATATTATATTATATATATATATATATATGTGTGTGTGTGTGTGTGTGTGTGTGTGTGTGTGTGTGTGTGTGTGTGTGTGTGTCATCATCTTCCACTTCTGCCATCAAGCGTCGTGGGGAGGAATAATTTGCGTTCCAGCGCCTGGTGGGCGGAACTGGATAGTGTTATTCCATGTGGTTGTACAATGTCTCCGATGTCGTCAATCCATTTTCTTCTTGGATGGTCTGTTTTGATTGTCTTCTTAGTATGGTTGTCGCTATTGATTATACTTCCAGACCAGCAATTCTCCACTACCCATGTTCAACCAGCTGCTGTTGATTACACCCCTGTCTCTCTACCCGCACCACACGAATGACCAGCAACTAACTCTGAATACTATGTCTTTATTGATCTTAACGCCAAATGATCAATTTCTCCTTCCAACTACTATTGATTACACCTCCATATCCCACCCCAGTTACAACTGATTACACCTCCATCCCACACCAGCCAACTACATATCGGTCATCTGTTATCTCCCGTGACTAACCTAACCGAACTTACCAATTGTTTATTTTAATCGTTGCCTTTGCCCCTCAGTGTTATTGATTTTGTGAGCCCCTCTAAAATGGGAATCAAAATGTGCCCACTTATAGGTACAGAGAAAAGAAATGGGAGAGTACATAAATGGAGACTTCCAAATAACAGACAAGTAAGGTGGTGAAATGATAAGTTAAAACATAATTAAATGAAGCTTTGTCAAATAAAGAACGTAACAGGTGTGTTCAATTTCACCAAATGATCATTAATCGCATCTGCTTCAGACTTTCTTGGTCAAACGTAATATTCTTCAGGCTCATTGTGCTCCCTACTCTCCTGATATAGTTCCTTGCAATGGTTGGTAGTTCGTCAAGCTAAAAATGCCGAAAATGAAAGGGATCCGATATGAATCACAAGAAGATATTATGCAAACACACCGTTTTCCATTCCCAAGAAAAAAGCTTTCCTAAAATTCTTTCAAACATAGCGGAAGCGCAGGGAGAAGTATGTACAATCCTAAAGTGAGTACCATGAAAGTGATTAGGGTTTCAGACCTTCAGGTGAATAATTATATTTTACCCTACCAAGGGTCTGATAGAATATATAATATATATATATATATATTATATATATATATATATATATATATATATATATATATATATATATATATTATAATATATATATATATATATATATATACTAGCTGATCCGGCACGGCTTCGCCCAGGTCCTGGCAGGGATCTATCTATCTATCTATCTATCTATCTATCTATCTATCTATCTATCTATCTACCTATCTATCTATCTATTAATGTGTGTGTGTGTGTGTGTGTGTGTGTGTGTGTGTGTGTGTGTGTGTGTGTGTGTGTGTGTGTGTGTTTAATGACACTGTTCATCATAATCATTAGCAAGCTCATTGCAGAATGGCGTTCTCATCTCAACCGACAAAACAAAAGTTTCTTGAACTTTTTCAGCTCCCATTACTCATACATATAAAAGGCCAAAAGGCTTATTCAGTGTCCTGTGTCTATCTTGTGCTGACCGACCCCTGCTCTTCCATCTAGGAATCATGTCCCGATTACTGTTGTTTACAAGCCACTGTCACGTTTAATATGGCCAAAGTAGTTTACCTTATGAGACATGATGCTATTTGTGAGCCGGTTTTCTTTGATGTTCAGCCAGATTGTGTACAACTCCAGTCAGTTTATTTTCTTCTTGTTTGTGGTCCAGCATATTCTAAGTATTGTTCTGTAACATTTAACTTAAAAATCATTAGTTTTATTCTTTGGTGAATGTGACAAGGTATACGACTAAAATCCGTATGTTTCCACTGAAGAGATGTATATTCTCATAAAGTTTAATTTAATCTGTTGTCTAGTGCTAAAGGCTCTAAATATAGTTAAACCTCTTTATTGCTATAGGAAGAGTTCTTTCACCAACATTATTCCTAGCATATATAAATGACATCACATAAAATTTTCCAGCCAGAGTACACACATCCTTCTTTGAAAATGACCTAGCCATATGGACATCTGAAGAATATATTAGCCAGCTAACAGCAGAATACAGCAAGCCTTATTAGCGCTAGAGGACTGGTCAAAATCATGGCTAGTGAAGATAAGTGAGGAGAAAAAACATGCACAGTGTTCTCCCTCTCAAATAAAACTCAGCAACCTGAGCTGGTATTGAATGGGAAAATATTGCACCATAAAGAAAATCCAATGTATCTAGGAGTCAACTTTGATCGTCGCCTGAGATGGAAGACACAGGTTGAGAAAAAATCTAACAAGAGCTAGGCAAAGAATGGCAATCATGAAAAAATTTGCTGGTACAACGTGGGGAACAGATGAGAAAGTTCTCAAGAAGTTATATACTGGACGGGTGAGGCATGACACTCTACACCTTCTTTAGGTATTTATAATGCCCATGCGAAACATTGCCTCAGTGAGTCATTTGTTATTGATTATTTTTCATGCGTGTAATGCTTATTGTTCTTTTGTTGTCAAAAACGTGCTTCATAAGTGATGTTGAATGAAAGAATGTATGAGAGGAAATAGAGAAGAAGGGCAGAATGTCAGACGGGCCTGCGTGCCCAATTCTTAACAATTTGAAAACAAAAAGTTGTTCGTTCATGATATAATAATTCAATTAAGTGGATAAGATGGGCTGGGAACCCTATATCTCCCATGTTTCCCAATGTCTGATGTTGAACATAGTATAAGACTCTACTATATATCTCGAAACAAGAACTATTGCATTTAAAAAAAGAAAACTAATATTCACACATAACTGTTACTAAGAATGTGCTGCGTGATATTGTCCACATCAACCAAAGTGTCCGTACAATTATGATACTAACACCACATACCCAATACGCTATAAGGTATTAACAATGAGCCTTAACTCGACTTATTTAATATGAACGTTATCAACCTTCTCTCCTGTTCCCTACTTCATACATTCCACTTATTACACAGGCAGTAATTAATTATATATATCCTAAAATAATATCTTACGCCCATACTTTCATGGAAAGGAACACAATGTTTATCATCACATCTATTGATATTACGGATAACTGCTATGAAAAGCTTAAAATTATGATGTTGCTATACATCAAAACTGGGCAACGCTGCTTCCGTTATTGCTAGCATGCAATTAACATGAGATTCGAAATATAGAACATACATGACATTAAATTTAATAAAAATGTCATTTTATATTTCGAGAAACTCAACTAATAAACTACCATTATCAATAATAATTCTAGCCATAACACTGCCAGTTTCAACTCGGTTGAATTAATTAGTCACGGGTAAGTCATCCAGAGGTATACACAGTCTTTATCTCATCTCACCTCATCATGTTCCACTTGTACCTTGCGGTGTCGAGGTGGAGTATAAACAGCGGGAGAGTGCCAGATTATGGGCTTCATGTATCGATAATCCCATGGACTCTGTTATTCCCTGCGTCCATCGTTTACGTGGTCGGCCTCATCCTCTGTTTCCCTCTGGTCTTACATGTGACAAACACGATTTTAAAATTTCCTGAAGAAGCCCGAAATAACTGAATTTAATGTCACACCTTGAAAACCTCAAATGTAGGGGTTCTCAAATTTCAGATCATATTGTAACACACGACTTCAACTGAGTTCTGAGGCACGCGAAATCACACGTCATGGAATTGTGGGCACTTCCGAACGACGTGTCATGAAATGCAGCCTTTACTTCCCAGAACAATTTTCGGTTCACTTTTGATGCGCCATGAAGAGTTACAGAAAGTTACAGAAGAACAATTGCTATTCTCTATAATAAAGAACAATCAGGCCTGCACACACAGAGGCATAAAATGTTGTAGCAAAAGGGGCCCATTCAACCGTGAAGTGTCAGAACAGATGGCTGCTGGCTACTAAAACAGGATGGTGGGAATTGCAATAAACCCAGAATGAAATCACACAGACCATCAGACTAGGGTTGTAAAACCAGGCAGTCCAGCTTAAAGGTGTTACATGTCAAACTGACAATTACACCCACTGGAGGGTAGACTGTGAAACTGATCTGGGGCTGGCAACTCAAAACCATCCAGGTGTGACACTATGGTGAGGGTTAGTGGTTCAGAAAGGATTTATGACTGACAGGGGGAGATAAGTCAGTCTGCATGGGAAAAGAGGCGTGACCTGGCCCAACACTTGAATAGAATTTATTACCTGTAGGAGGTCAGCATGTTTCTGTCATACCAGACATAAAGGTGCCAAAGAGATAATACTGTCTGCTGGACTCAGCATAAAATAGGCTGTTAGCTCTGGTCATGTTAGAGGGTTGTGTGGGTCATCGAAACTATAAATAGATTTACGCATGCGCAGTCAAGCAATTTGGTTACCACGCTTAGTTAGTTAGTTAGTTAGTCGACAGATCATCCTCGTTGCACATCGAACCATTCAGTCCATAAGTGCTCGGATCCCCTCCTCAGCAAATCCCGCAGCGTGTAGCGGCTAACGACGCCAGTTCTGTGTTGGTTTATCAATCTTCTTTGGCTTCCTGCGTGTCAGAGTCTCACCCGAGGATAGAACGCGTTGTCTGCACCAACGCCCGACAATGCAACGCCGAGATATTATAAGCCCTACAGTTATAATGCGGCGGCCTCACTAGCGCCAGGCAGCCAGCGCTCGATAGTGTAGCGCTGGGCTATTATAAGCACTACAGGCGATAAGCGCTGAATGATGCTAAGCAGGCAGCTAGCACACAGCGTGAACCGTGAGGGGTCACGCGTGCTAACCCAAGCGCTACTAGAGAGTGTGCTGTGTCCAGTCAGACTGAGCTGGACGGTCGTCAGAGACAGACGTTTGAAAGCGGCTGAGAGTTGTTGCATGTCGTGAAAGCTAGCCTGTTTGACAGCTTGAGATGGAGTGCGTGTCTGTGTGACTTGTAAGTTGGAGTGCATTGATATCTTATATTGTATTGATGTATTGATTACTTGCACTGTTGTAATCCATTGTATATTGTAACTTGTGATTGCGCGAAGCGTGTATTGATTCACGATGTGTGCAGTGCGCGAATAAATAGCACGAAATATCTTATCGGCGGTTAGCCTTGTGTTGTTTAGATAGGATAATTAAGATCGTACTTTGTCAAGTGACGAGCCCTAATTCTTGCCCTAAGCAAGACTTTGACAAGTGCGAACGTGGTGGCCTTCGTCCGGTTTATGAATCAACTGTTTACAGAAATGTGCCGATAGTAGATAGAATTTTGTTGGTAACAAATGGGAACATAGCGACTGCGGTCAAAATTTTGGATAAGTTAATTATAATTATTAGTATAGAAAGCGTGTGCGTTATAGTTTAGAACATAAATATCATTGTGTGAGTTAATTTAATCAAAGCAAAATTACGTTTTTGAACTTAGAAAATTTCAACCGAGGCATCAAAGTGACAAAAACAAAATGGCGGCCATGTCCTTGAATGTCATTGAGTAGTGATAGTGTAAGCGGAACGAGTGGAAAGTGTGAATAGAAAGTGGTTGATTGTGGTGATACGACTAACAACAATACTTGACGACATACAAACCTACAAAAACTTAAGTGACATTGCATACACCACACACTTGCACATGTTCTAATTTCTCTTAGTCCAAAAAGAACAGGTTGTTTGGGGTCATCTACACCTGTCCCTCGAAAACTCCAAAAATTTTGGCCGACATAAAGCAAAAACCAGTGCGGTTTCGAGCAGTAGTAAGCAGCCATTGCCCAACACATTATCTCAGGAGTACTTGAGTATAAAATTTTTTCCTCTTTCTTATATTTTCGTTCTGCAGGCCTAAACACTAGCTATAATATTAAATACTGTAAAGCTTTGAACTCAAATTACTAACAACTTTATTAATTTTGTGTCTATCGATTTCATCATACATTTTGTTCATCATGGCTAGTTTGAACGAGTACATTGAAATGGGTTTAAAAATGAACTATACTGGTGAAGAGTTGAGAGCCTGGAGTGAGAAAAAGTTTGCAGAATACCTCCTACAACAGGAGAAGATTAATGAACGTGATGAAAGAGCTGCCGAAAGATCTGTAAAACTTAAGCAAGCAGAAAGCTAGACAGCTGCTTTAAAACTAAGCAGCTAAGAGACAGCGGCTTAGAAACTTAAGCAAGCTGAAATTACAGCCCAAACCAGGAAAGAAAGAAGCTAGAAATGAAAAGCTCGAATTACACGGAAGAAGAGCTCGAAGTACAGCTAAAAATTTAGCAGCTGAAAGCAGAAACTTCCAAAGAAAAGGAAGATAGAAAAGCTGACAAGACCAGCCATATAAGAAATACCAAGGGCTGATTAAAAGTTACTCCACAGGGTGACTGCATAGCAGCTTTCACTCAAAATTTTGAATGTATTATGGATCATTATCAGATCCCAAAGTCAGAATGGAGTATAATATATATGAGAAGTCTTTCTGGAGATCCTCTGAAAGTAATAGAGGCCATTCCAAATGACCTGAAGAAAGATTATCAGCATATTAAGACAAAAATTATGGCTCATTTTCTGCTAGATGAAGCAGGCTACAGAGAACAGTTTGGTAAATTGTCTCCTAAACCTACACAAACGTTCTCTGATTACATCTCAGAAATACAAAATGTTTTCTCTAAGTGGCTATCTGCAGCCAAAGTAAATGGTAATTTTGATAAATTGGTGGATCTTATTTTGAGAGATAAAATCATTACATCTCTCCCACCACCATTTTCTAAATTTCTATTAGAATGTCAGTGTGAAAGTGTACAACAGATTGAAAGTCGGGGAGCAGGTTATTTTTCAGCCAATAAACAATGTTTCAGTACTGGGTTGACGAGCCACAGACTTTGTAGCAGCCGCTACTTATGATAGATCTAAGTCAGTGCCTTACAACAAACAAAAGCCCTATAGGCAATCTGCTGATCAGAGTAACAAATGCAGATATTGTCATTTGCCACACATCGAAACTGATATGTGTGACCAACATCCTGGTTACATGTCTTACTTACAAAACTACATAGCAAAGCAAGACAAGGAAAGAAAGGTATACAGACGTGCCACCAAATGCTTCCTCTGTAAAGCTTTCGGCCACTGGCGTAAAGATTGTAAAGCCAAAGCTATGTCTAGAAAGGCTAATGCAGCTATGATTGATAGTTCGTCATCAGATGATGAAAGTATAGAAGATCAAAATGTAAACGCAGCACATGCTATTGATGTGTTTCAACACGACAAATGTACTGTCTGTGATCAATTTCATGAAGATGGCATTTTGACATGTGGCCATTCAATTCCTGTTACAAATGAGGAAGCCAACTTAGTTGTAAACTCCCAAGGTAAACTAAACATCCACCAGGGGTATATTAACGGTAGAGCTGCCACCGTTTTACGTGATAGCGGCAGTACCCTCATTGGCATTAAGAAAGACTATATTTTACCATCACAATATAGTGGTAAATATGTTACTTGCAGAACTTTCTCGGGTAACATCGAGAGATACCCTCTTGCATGGGCATATATAAATACACCATTCCTCTCCGGAAAGGTTAAATGCGCAGCATTGAACAATCCTTGTTGCGATGTTATCATCGGTAACCTTCCAGAGGTTAATGACATGCCACATGACAGTATTGTATCCTCTGCCACTTGTAACACCAATCATACCATCTCACCATCATCACAAATCACGTTTCATGATATTGATGTATTACCACCCATAAATGAATGTATGTATGCCAATTCGGCAATGTCATCACAGGAATGTAGTTGTGTGAATGTGACACCAAGTTGTAATAGTACATGTTAACCGTGATAGTACAAATGCAGTAACTAGATCTACTGCTCAAAGGCAAGATCGAATCGATCAGACAGAGGCTTTACAGCTAATAAGCCCAGTTGTAACATCTCCTGAAACAACTAGGGAGAAATTTATAACAGCTCAAAAAGCCGATCGATCATTGCAAAAGTATTTTAAACTAATAGGTCAAAAGCCACGAGTAGCAAAGAACGCTAAATGGTATTTTGCTCTGAAAAACGGAATTCTGACACGGTACTATACCAAAGGTTCTAGCACTACTGAACAAACGGTGCTACCTTCAGAAAACCGCAACCAAGCATTACAGCTAGCGCATGACATACCCTTTGCAGGGCATATGGCGTATGCTAAAACGCGAGCAAGGTTACTTACTCAATTCTATTGGCCTAAATTTTGCAGTGATACGAAAGTATATTGTAGATCTTGTGACATCTGCCAAAAGCTTGTTAAAAAGGGGAAACACCCGCAAGCAGAACTGCAAGTCACTGATTTGGCAAGTAGACCATTTGAAAAGATCTCGGTCGATATAGTTGGTCCCCTTAACCACATAACATCAAGGGGAAACAAATATATTGTTACAATAATTTATTTATGTAGTCGGTGGCCAGAAGCCATTCCAATGAAGAATATAACTTCCAAAGATATCATGGAAGTATTTTTTCATATTTTTGCAAGGGTAGGATTCCCTGACACCATTCTTTCAGATCGGGGTAGCCAGTTTATTGCCGCAGCTACACAAGCATTTACTAAAATGTTGGGGGTGAAGCAATGCTTCAACAGCCCATACCACCCACACTCCACAGGTATCATAGAAAAGATCAACGGCGATCTTAAACATATGCTCGCAAAAGTAACCCAAGAGCATCCCGAAGACTGGGACACGTATCTGCCTGCTATTTTATTTGCATATAGAGAAGTGCCACATTCCAGCACTGGATTCTCACCATTCGAAATCGTGTATGGTGCCAAACCACGCGGCCCATTATCATTGTACCATTCTATGCTAACTGAAAGTAAAACCATTTGTACACCCATTTCATCATATGAACATGTAACATCATTGCGCGATAGAATTATGAGATCATGTATGTTAGCTAAAGAAGCACTACAAAAATCTGGTGCTATCTACCGACAATACGCTAACAGAGGAAATAGAACCATTACTCTGACGCCAGGACAGGACGTTCTTCTCTTATTGCCAAGTGACAGACATCTTCTGACAGACTCATGGCAAGGACCGTTTAAAGTACTACGACAAATTTCGACGGTAGATTACGAAATTGCAGTTAGGGACAAACACAAAATTTTCCATATTAACATGCTTAAACCATACTACCACAGGGACGACGAACAAGTGGAGACGACAGCAAGCACAACAATAGTGGACCAGACAGACGACAACGATACTGACGAGATACCAACACCAGTCCTTGACACGACAACCAACCTACAGGACATAAAGGTAAATCCCAAACTGACTCAGACACAGATTAACAGTTGCAGACAAGTATTACAAGACTACAGTACAATTTTTTCTAACAACCCAGGACAGACAGACTTAGTGCAGCATCATATTATTTTGACACCTGACATTCCAATAACATGACAGACCATATAACAGCACTGCAGCAGACATTCGACAGGATTAGACAACATGGACTGACAATAAAACCATCCAAAGTTGATATAGCCTTTCAAGAAATTTCATTTTTGGGCTATAAGATCTCAAATGGCTTCATATCAACTGACGATAACATAATGTCCAGAATTTTAAAATTGTCGCTTCCGACAACCAAGAAACAGTTGCGAAGTGTGTTAGGTCTTTTGAATTATTATAGACAATTCATTCCTCATTTTGCTGAATTGACCAAATGTTTCACTGATTTACTAACAAACAAACATCCAAATGTCATTGTAAATAGCGAATGTTTAAGGCCTGCATTTGCGAGAGTATTATCTTATTTTTCCAAGGAACCCATTCTAAAATTACCAGATCTTAGCACTATTTTCAGGCTAAGATGCGATGCGAGCTCCGTAGCCATTGGAGGGGTACTACTTCAAGAACACGACCAAGTGTTGTACCCGGTATACTACGTCTCCCGGAAACTGAACACCAGCGAACGAAATTACAGCACGCCGGAACTCGAAGCCCTCGCTCTTGTGTTCTCGGTACGTAAATTGTCCAGATTTCTTTTAGGTAAACATTTCATCATTGAAACAGACAATAGTCCGTTGACATTTATCACCAGGGGAACCCCAACTAACCAAAGAGTGGCCAGATGGTCCCTTCTTTTACAGGACTATAGCTTCGAAATCAGACATATCAAAGGCTCACATAACTCTCTTGCCGATCTTCTATCGAGATGTCCTGACGACTCACCCAATAGCCAGGTAACACCCGAGCACATTGCAGATGGTGTATAAACTGCAACCTAGATAGTGCTCAACACCACAGCCAATTGTGACTTCATATCAGTTACGCTGTGTAAAACTGTGTGATAGGGAAAATGTAATTTCCCAGTGTAAATATAGTATGTACATATTGTTATTATCATGTGAATGAACGGTTCGTATAATTATAAGAAAGTTGCAAGAATGTCATTAATAGTGTAAATATATATTATCATTATAATAACGACACCATAAGTGTCACAGGACAGTACTACAGGACCCAAAGACTTACTGAGCTTGAACAAGTACCAAGCAATCCTGAGTACAACTATAAAGATGGTCCACGACGTTTTAACAAGTATGAGTGATGACCGTGACAACCTAGTCTGAGAATATGACGGAAGAAGCTATCCTACCACTGATAACAAGATCTGGGTACTCCGTATATTTACAGTCTACCGCAACGAGAGACCTTAATGTGAATGTGCGGCAACATCTTTACACTTCTGTTATATATTTATATTACTTTCATAATAATGTACCATAATAAAATATTTGTAAATTGATGACAATTGTATGTAAATTCGAGTATGAAACATTTCCATATACAAAATTGTATATGTCGATTTTTGTTAGATGTAATCTCAGCATCGTAACTTGATTGACTTTTTCACAAAAGTGACCTTTTTGTGCACTTTTGTCAGAGAGGATCAAATTATGACACTAAGAAAGAAAATGGTACCTGTAATTTATTTTGTTGAAAGCATGATGAAATTATTGTCCCTAAATTTTGTTACATAAACAAGGGACATAACTAAATATTGTTGGTGATGCGTAAATATGTATTGAAACTACCATGTTTGCCTAATAGGTATCACGTCAAGAGGACGTCATGTGTATATGGGAAAACTTGCCAAAACTGAAGACCTTCATCGGGCATTCTATTAGATAGGGATAGATGTTCAATGTCGGAGTTATCTTATAGGTAGATACTCACAGACTCACCTGTTTATTTGTAATTTTTCTTTTTGGTGGAGAGGTAGGGCAAGTTAGCCGTAACTACCGGACTGGCTGTGTCTCAGTGAGGTAAAAACCATGGAAGTTGATTGTACCTGACAATTATGCTGTATGGATAGGCATGGGGATCATATACATATTGCTTACTAATCACCTGTACATATTAGAACTAATCAGAGCTATGTCAGATAAAGTGCAAAGTTCGATTCTGACAAGATAAAGAACAGCGAAATAGAGTACATGAAAGGAAAACCTTTCATGAAATTAAGGGGGGGGGGGAGGATGTCAGAGTCTCACCCGAGGATAGAACGCGTTGTCTGCACCAACGCCCGACAATGCAACGCCGAGATATTATAAGCCCTACAGTTATAATGCGGCGGCCTCACTAGCGCCAGGCAACCAGCGCTCGATAGTGTAGCGCTGGGCTATTATAAGCACTACAGGCGATAAGCGCTGAACGATGCTAAGCAGGCAGCTAGCACACAGCGTGAACCGTGAGGGGTCACGCGTGCTAACCCAAGCGCTACTAGAGAGTGTGCTGTGTCCAGTCAGACTGAGCTGGACGGTCGTCAGAGACAGACGTGTGAAAGCGGCTGAGAGTTGTTGCATGTCGTGAAAGCTAGCCTGTTTGACAGCTTGAGATGGAGTGCGTGTCTGTGTGACTTGTAAGTTGGAGTGCATTGATATCTTCTATTGTATTGATGTATTGATTACTAGCACTGTTGTAATCCATTGTATATTGTAACTTGTGATTGCGCGAAGCGTGTATTGATTCACGATGTGTGCAGTGCGCGAATAAATAGCACGAAATATCTTATCGGCGGTTAGCCTTGTGTTGTTTAGATAGGATAATTAAGATCGTACTTTGTCAAGTGACGAGCCCTAATTCTTGCCCTAAGCAAGACTTTGACACTGCGTAGTGTTCTTGTTTGGCCACCCCTCTTTTAATTTGCTGCTTCCGCAGTCTGGCCATTGTTGTAGATTCACAGTCATCACTTGGTTCTCGCAAAAGTCTCACTTCTCGTAGAGCATTCAGAATGTCAGCCTGGTCCATGACGCGTCTGCCCTCCACAGTAGCCTCACCTGCGAGCTTGTCAGCCCGCTCATTTCCTTGTACTCCCGCATGACCTGGCACGAAGATGAAACTAATCTTTGCCAGCCGAGACCGCTTCAGAGGCAGCAACCATTCTCTTCGGATCGACCCCTCCTCTATCCTCTTGATCATGTTCATTGAGTCGCTAAGGAAACAAGCCCTAGTGAATGTCTGTGTCTCGAGCCATGTTATTGCTTTACTTACTGCCATGACTTCCATGGTCAGGCTACTTGTGGTTTCAGTGAAAGCATATATCTAGGTGTATATAGCATATATATAGGTGTCCTAGGACACCATGGCAGCGACCACCACCCATGCAGCATATTGGTGGAGAAAGGCAGAACCAGGCAGCACAAGCTAAAGGTAAAGACGTTCCAGTATGACAGTACAGGGCAAGATGTGGTGAGTAAAATAAGACGAGACAAGCGCAGAACGTTTCAGGGCAGGAAGAAAAGGAAAAAAAGCTGGGAGCAGCCACCGTGGTGGAGTTTCGAGGTGGAGAAGGCTTGGGTGGATAAGCGTAGTGCTGTAAGGAGATGGCAAAATGCCAAGAAGAACAGAGCTGGTCATCCTAGTCCCTGCTTGCACTTAGAAAGAGAGATGCACACAAAAGTAAGCTATTTCAAAAAACTGGTCACGGTGGTTAAAAGCGAAAAATGGGCAGAGGTGTGTCAAAGAGTAAGCACAGACAAGTCACTGAAATTGTTCTGGCGACTACATAAAAGCATGAGTGGTGTAGTCAAGAATAAGAGCATTTCTGACTTCCAAGGTGCTGACCTCATCTGGCAGAGGACTGACGAGGACAAGGGCAAAGCCCTCTTTGAACGCTACCTTGAGCAGAGCAACCAGACAGACATGGGAGGCCGGAATCTGGCCAAGGAGGTCACCTCAGACAGATGCAAGGCCCAGAACACTTCGGATGAAGACACAGTGACAGTGCAAGAAATCAAGGCTGTGCTTCGACGATCAAAAAACAGTGCTCCAGGTCCTGATGGCATAAGATACGACGACATAAATAGGTGTACCGACAATGAGCTAGAGAAACTAGCAGACATGTACAACAACAGTATAGGGAGTGCTAGCATCAAGGAGGAATGGTTACACAGCTATCTGATTCCCTTGCCGAAGCCTGACAAAGACCACAAGAAAATTCAGGGATATCGAATTATAACCATGCAGAATACAATAGGCAAGCTGCTGGAGAAGGTAATTGCCAGGAAAATATCAAGCCAACTAGAGAGGCAAGGTGTTTTCCCACCTACCCTGGGTGGGTACCGTCCAAAAAGAGAAACCTGGACCAATGCAGCAGTCTTTGCCCACGATGTCTATGAAGGTTTCCACTCAGGCACTGAAACCGTTGCTGCAGCGATTGATCTTGAGGACGCATACAACAGAGTACCACTGGATTTTTTAATGTTTCAGCTTCTTGAACTAAACGTAAGTCCATTCCTCCTTAGTTGGATCGCTGCAGCTCTCTTCCAACGGAAAGTAGTTTTTAGATGTGGCAGTTGGACTTCGGAACCAACAACAATATATCCTGGCCTACCACAGGGATCACCATTATCTCCGGTACTGTTCAACGCCTACACAGTGAGAATCACCAGTGAGCAGATCACTGGACCTGGCAGGACATTGTCATATGCCGATGATGTTTTAGTGTATCGTCAGGGTAAGGATAGAGAGGAGGTTGCTGTGGAACTACAAACCGAACTCAATCGCATAAGTACTTGGTGTGATGAAGCTGGGGCAATGGTCAACCCAACAAAGGCAACAGTGACTTGGTTCTCGTTGAATAATCATATTGTCAACAATCCAACACCAACTGTAATGCTGTGTTCAGAGACGGTGGAAAGAACGCAGGCAATGAATTACCTGGGGATACGGTTTGATCGAAGCCTTGCTTATAATGTGCACATAGACCAGGTGATAACAAAGGCCAAGCGGGGTTTGGCAGCGATGCGGGTGATGGCGGCAGCAAACTGTGAGCAGCGCCATCTATGTCTTCTGTACGAGGGGCTGGTCATGTCTGTTTTGGAGTATGCAATGGCAATCCTGACTGTCAGCCATAAGCAGATAGAAAGGATGGAAAGGATACAGAATGAAGCTATGCGCATTATTCTTGGATGTACAAGAGATACAGCATGCAGGGCGATGCGCTACCTTCTTGATTTTCCAACCATTGAAGAGAGAATGCAAGTTTGCAGGGCACGTGCCTACCTCAGAATTAACGCAAACACACAGCATCCACTGCATAGTGAAATTAGGAAGGTGAAGGGCAGCAGGTTAAAAAGAGGACGGTCGTGGATGGGTCAAGCCGAGGACATTCTTCAACAGGTGTGTTCACTTGAGGACTTAGAACCTGGCGAGGAGTGGGTGCAAGTGCCAACAGACTTCTGCACATCCTTTTCAGTTTGCATCCAACTAGATAGAAAATGCAGACAAGAAAATCCGGCTGCTGTTGAGGCTGAAGTACAAGCGTTGATTTTCGAGAATTCGCTAGACAGTGACGCGGTCATCTACACAGATGGGTCGGTCGTCCGACATGTGAGAAGCTCATGGGCCTTTACAGCTCGGGCCGGAGGGAGAATTGTGAAGGAGGACTCTGGTGCTTTCACTGAAACCACAAGTAGCCTGACCATGGAAGTCATGGCAGTAAGTAAAGCAATAACATGGCTCGAGACACAGACATTCACTAGGGCTTGTTTCCTTAGCGACTCAATGAACATGATCAAGAGGATAGAGGAGGGGTCGATCCGAAGAGAATGGTTGCTGCCTCTGAAGCGGTCTCGGCTGGCAAAGATTAGTTTCATCTTCGTGCCAGGGCATGCGGGAGTACAAGGAAATGAGCGGGCTGACAAGCTCGCAGGTGAGGCTACTGTTGAGGGCGGACGCGCCATGGACCAGGCTGACATTCTGAATGCTCTACGAGAAGTGAGACTTTTGCAAGAACCAAGTGATGACTGTGAATCTACAACAATGGCCAGACTGCGAGAGCAGCAAATTAAAAGAGGGGTGGCCAAACAAGAACACTACGCAGGAAGCCAAAGAAGATTGATAAACCAACACAGAACTGGTGTCGTTAGCCGCTACACGCTGCGGGATTTGCTGAGGAGGGGATCCGAGCACTTATGGACTGAATGGTCCGATGTGCAACGAGGATGATCTGTCGACTAACTAACTAACTAAGTGAAAGCACCAGAGTCCTCCTTCACAATTCTCCCTCCGGCCCGAGCTGTAAAGGCCCATGAGCTTCTCACATGTCGGACGACCGACCCATCTGTGTAGAGATGCTTAACCACGCCATCCACGCTTAACCAACAGGATGTTAGCCCGTCAGCGGTAAATTCGATAGTCGTGTCCAGCAGCAGGGTTGCCAGATTGGCTTTTTAAACGCCAAATCCGACAAAGTTTGGCTTTTTAAACCAAGTTTGGCGTCAGAAGAATTTGTTTTGGCATTTTTGGCTTTTTCTTGGCTTTTTAAACATTTGTAATGGCATATGCCTCTTTTCTGAATTTGTCAAGTTAATTTTTATCTTGTTTTAATACTTTTCTTTAGCTATCGAAGGTAACAAGTATTAAACAAGTATGGTTTTCGTACTGTTTGCACTAGACTATGCGCACTCACGCATTGCGCAGTCACCTTACTGTTCAGTTCAGTTTTCAAATTCATAATACCTTCACCGCAAGTAGTCTCTCTGGCCGAGGGGTTACAACACATTCTCCGTAATCCCGTTTATCACGCAGAGTCTCGTAGCGGGGTGAGAGCTGGGAGCGGTTCGATCCCCGCTGGTGACTTGCGGGATAACTGAGCCGGCCGCTCAGAAAGCAATGGCAAACTACTGAGCGTAATCTTGCCAAGAAATCAACATACAGCTGAAAGATGCTGATGTTGATAGCGATGTCCTGTAAAGGATATGCAAAACATTTTTTCACCGCAAGTATTTCTTATTATTGAGCCCATTATCATGCCAAAGTGGAAACCATCTTATGATACTAATCGGAAATATAATGATCAATGGGAACAGACATTTGTGTGGCTCAAGAAATCCACTGATGGTTCTGAACAGGCATATTGCAAAATCTCGCAAATCATGAAACAACAGAAAAACACAGGCGGAACGCGCCATCTTCTTCACAAAAAACACTTTCAGTGAGGAAAATAAGCAAGAAAATTGATGATAAAGTCAAATTAGCAGAGTTACAAATTGCTGTTAGCATGGCCTGCCATAGTGCCATACACACCATCGATCACTTAGGTGAAATAATGGTAGCCTATAAATGTGGCAGTACTCTTGGTCAGATAAAATTGCACCGAACGAAGTGCAAATCACTAATAAGAAATATTATTTCACCATCTTTAAAATCTGATCTAATTCTAGATCTGCTAAAGAAGAAGTATACAATCATAATTGAAGAGTCCACTGATGTCTCGACCCAAAAGTATTTGTGCATTTTAGTTAGATGTTTTTTTAGCATATCCTTTACATGACATCGCTGTCAACATCAGGATCTTTCAGCTGATTGTTGATTTCTTGGCAAGATTACGCTCAGTAGTTTGCCATTGTTTTCTGATCCACCGGCTCACATACCCCTAAGTTACTGACGCGGAGAGAACCGTGACCGATTCTCGCGCAACGTCCATCACCCACGAGAGTATACGAGATTACGGAGAAAGTCAGTGTAATCTCTAGACCATGGAGAACGGCTTTTAGTTAGATACCTCAGCGATAAACGAAATGAAATTACTACTAGTTTCCTAGATTTGATTCCAGTTCAGGAGGCTGCAATAGAGAGTATATTTAATTTTATTAACATTGAAATTGAAAAATGTAATCAAACATTAAAAAATTATTGAAGAGCAATACATAAAATCGCCTTTTATAGATTGGAAGGAAGAAGATCAATTTAAAGAAAATGGATTGCCCAAAGATACAGAGCAGTTTTGGCAAGGAGTCATGAAACATCCCCAATTTAAAGAGCTTGCTTCTTTTGCTCTTACTTGCTTAATAACACCTATTAGCAATGTTGTAGTGGAGAGGATGTTCTCTCTTTTAACATGCATAAAAACCAAAGCAAGGAATAGACTTCAGCTGTCTCTCTTAGACGCAATTATTAGAATTAGAGCAGAACTATTAGGCCCTATTATTATCTTCAAACAAGTGCTGTAAGGAA
>JACEFZ010024179.1:72500-73924 GCA_014155875.1 Cepaea nemoralis | reverse complement strand
CTATAACTATAATAGTATCACTATTCCTGCTACTACTACTACTACTACTACTACTACTACTACTACTACTACTACTACTATACTACTACTACTACTATTTACTACTACTACTACTACTACTACTACTACTACTACTACTACGACGACGACGACGACGACACGATGGCTTTACTAAAATTACTACAACTACTTCTACTGCTACTACTACCGACGTTTCTTATTTCTCTTCATCACGTTATCCTCTTCTCTGTCTCCTTGTTCTGCTTCTCCTAGCATGCTCTCCTCGGCTCTAGATGTTGGTGTCATAAACAACGAAAACATGTTTCATGCCCTTTTCCCCCGCCTTACTACCACCATCTGTTGGCCAGATAACCCTAATCGTGCTGTTGAGAAACGGAATTTAGGAATGTCTATAACTGTTGTGGCTACTGCACAGGTCGAGCCGACTTCCCAATGCCTATAACTAATGTCAAATGCCGAATGATTTGATCAAACGGTTAGAGGAATCCCGCGCGCACCTACTCGCCCCATTCCGTCGTGTTTGTGGCAGAGCGCGTTTTGCTGTGATTCTGTCCGAGCCCCCAACCGTTGGGCGCGGCACGACGCAGACCCAAAACATTAATGTTATTGGCTTTATGAATAATATAATCCGGGTTCCTGGCGCAGAAACGACGCGATGTGGGGACAGCGGATGTAACTGAATGCGGCGGCCAAAACTTACATAATGTTTGAACTGTTTCCAAGGTTTTGGGGTGTACTTCCAGTCAAAAGGTGCCTGGGTGTGGGGAAAAATACTGGGCTAGCAAACATGGGGTAAATGGTGCCATGGTGCGGGTTCGTTTCTGGATTGTAAATAAATAAAGAGGCCGGGTAGAAAGTCGGTAAGTGCTGTTAAACTTTGTGTGTCTGCTTGGCTGCTTGTGTTTGTGTGCTTGGCTGCTTGTATTTGTGTGCTTGGCTGCTTGTGTTTTGTTCTTTCCTGCTTGTGTTTGTGTGCTTGGCTGCTTGTGTTTGTGTCTTGGCTGCTTGTGTTTGTGTGCTTGGGTAAAGTCAGCTCGCTTGCTGGTGTAATGTCAAGCGATTCTTCTTCTTCTTCTTCTTCTTCTTCTTCTTCTTTTCTTCTTCTTCCCTTTTTTCTTCTTCTTCTTTTTCCCTTTTTCTTCTTCTGTTTTGTTTTTTTTTTCTCTTCTCCTCTCTATGTTTTTTGTTCTTTCTCTGTCATTGTCTTTCGCTTACTCTCTTTATCTGTTTATCTTTTTATCTTTATTTATTTCTCTTCCTCTCTCTTTCCATCTCATTTGCTGTTTCTCTCTTTCTTCCATTTTTCTTCTTCGTGTGGTCTCTCTTTCTTTCTCTTTCATTCCCTCTCTTTTTCTTTGATCATATATCACACAAAGGAAACCCAGGACAGTGAACACATCCAG
>JACEFZ010024179.1:17500-67500 GCA_014155875.1 Cepaea nemoralis | reverse complement strand
GCTTGCAATGAAATATTTTGTGGGTATGTTTCTAAATTTAAAACGTAAGCATTGGCACTGACTTATTGTGGAGCCGAACCGACCGGGTTGCTTATGGTGATACCAAATTAAAACAGGTTCGTGTGGCTCCACAGAACAAGTGAGAGGTCATGAATACAAGCATGGTGTGCACCACATATTAACACCGAAACGTCAACTCGTTGTGTTGTAGTGTAACTTATTTTTATCTTCTTTTTCTGTTTACGTTATTATTTTCATTGTTAGTTTTAAATTGCTATTTCTGTTTGTCGGATGTGCGGTCGTTGTCAGGGATGTTCGCCGTCTCTGTGTTTTTGATCTCTCACCTTTTCGCAGGAGCTACATATATCTAACTTTTTAAAATGTTGTACTGGTACACCTTGCTGCGGCCGTGAGATGAGATGATGATGATGAGATAAAATACCCTGCTGCGGTCGTGACTTCTATTGTCAGTTATTTCTCATATTACACTGAGCTCCCACGTGGGGGTTGCCTATAATGTGTACCAGGACATGTCTGGGGAAGTGAAGGCGGCCGGCCAACTACTGCCCATATGTCATCCCAGGTGTCAGTTGTCGATATAATCATTGGGCGAGTACTAGAAGCCAAGTACAGGGCGGGTAGAAGGGCCCTTATGTTGGGTTACTCACTGACGCGTTCCCTTGTCTCCGTCTGATGTTGCAAGTGACCAGGTTTGTGTAGCGTGAGCGACAGGAGAGTGTCCTCGAGTAGCTAGAAGGTCGGTCCCCAGTCCCGTACAACCAAGTTCAAACCCTCGGTAACACGATGGATTTTCTTTTGTTTTTTTCAGTCGGCGACAAAATGAAAACTCTAACCTGCACAGTTGACGGCGATTGCACTAGCCATGTAGCCTTAATTCCCCAAGAGAGAGAGAGAGAGAGAGAGAGAGAGAGAGAGAGAGAGAGAGAGAGAAAGAGAGAGAGAGTCTGCGTGTATACACTACGCTGGGTTACATCATCATTATCATGTGCCGTTCCGATAAGGGTGGACCGTCGTGACTCGCTATCTCACATAATCAACATGGCCTGAGATCTCGTTTGGTTTCTTGTCCCGATATTGCTATATGACCAAGCCATCAAGCTGTTTGTCTTTTTGTCCCTTTCTTGTTCTTTTCCTATCAGTGTTGCCAGTCGTCACTAAACTCTCAAGTTTTTCTTTTTTTTGTTTGTCCTCCCGATAACACGCCCAACATTTCTTGACTGCCTACGTCTAATTTCTACAATCAGTTGGCGGTTGTGACTTGTTTCTTGTAGAACTCTCATGCATCTTCCTGACACGTCGGCTAGTATTGGTGTGAAATAACGTCACAGCTTAGTATGCACTGTTTTCTAGAGTTCCACCCAGCATCCTTGTCGTTGCATCTATTACTGGTGCAATTGTGCCATAAAATACCCAGTATCGTTGTAGTTGCATCTATTACTGGAGCAATTGTGCCATAAAACACAAAGCACCGTTGTCGTTGCATCTATTACTGGAGCAATTTTGCCATAAAATATCCAGTATCGTTGTAGTTGCATCTATTACTGGAGCAATTGTGCCATAAAATACCAAGGATACTTGTCGTTGCATCTGTTACTAGAAAAATTGTGTAAGAAAATATAAAACACCGTTGTTGTTACATCTATTACTACATCAATTGTGTCATAAAACACAAAACACCCTTGTCATTACATATATTACTAGAGCAATTGTGTCACATAAAACACCAAGCGTAGTTATATCTGTGACTAGTACAGATTGTTTAGTAAACCACCAATCATAGTTCTATCTATCACTAGTACAATCATGTCATGTAAATCAGCAAGTATAGCTGTGTCTAACACTAGTTCAGTTCTGTTGTGTCTAATATTAATCACCGATATATCACATCACATATTAACTTAAACACCATGCTAATTTTCCCAAGTTTCTTTTAAGTATAATTGTGCACACGCGTTCATTTTTCATATGCATTTGAAGTTTCACAGTTAATTTGTAAGGATATTTTACTAGACTTCTCATGAAATCGTGATTACCTACACGGGATCTTGCAAACTTATAGCAACATAGGTGTCAACCACACATACAGAGCCCCCAAAAACGACCACATGAGACTATCCGCCCAAAATACTGACCGCATGTCATGTAAGAACGACGACCACAGTTACACATAAGCGGCAAACATTCACCAACTGGTGTTTAGCACAGAAAAGAAGGAATAGATAACCTGATATGACAGAATCCCCAATTGAAGCTCACTGAGAATACTTGATTCATACCGGTGAACCAAAAGGCGAAGAAACGACACCGGCACTGGGTAGGATATATACTGAGATAACCAGAGGATTCTTCTCCTTCTTCAGCGTTCCGAGCCATTGAGATTCTTTGCTGCAGATACAAGCCGTCTCCATTCGTCTCTCTGGCTGACCTTCTCTTGCCAGTTGTTGATTCCAAGTGTTTGTAGGTCTGGATATATATATATATATATATCCATTGGCACCTTGCCGTCTTGACAGACGATAGTTTGTGCTTTAAAAAGGCATAATAACTTTTAACTATGGCGGTAGCGAGTGTGACTGATAAGGCCAATTTGCGCTGTAAATGTCCGTTCACAGTGGGTGCATGTGAACACGTGGTCATTTCCACCATCATGCACCATCTTACGTCTCAAACGCTTGGTGTGTGACTTTTCTGCAATAATTTTCTCCTTTGACTTTATTCCATTTCTGATATTTGCCCTCCATGCAACACGTTCAGCGGCGACTTGCTCCCAATGTGCATTATCAATGCCTGTATCAATCATGTCCCGCTTACACACATCTTTGTATCGTAGTAGAGGCCGACCCTGAGATCTCTTACCCATCTGTAATTCACCAAAAAAGATATCCTTTGGTATTCTACCATCATCCATCCTCCTAAGATGTCCTATCCATCTAAGTCTACGAAGACTGAGCATGGAATAAACTGTCACACAACCTGATCTTTCCAATACTTCAGTATTTGTGATTTTGTCTTGCCACTTAATACCAAGAATTCTTCGCAGACACCGCATATGAAAGCTGTTTAAATTGTTCTCTTGGTGTGAGTAAGTTGTCCAGGTTTCACTGCCATAGAGAAGAGTACTAAGGACACAGGCTTGATAGACAAGGACTTTTGTTTTGGCAGTAAGCTTCCTGTTCTCCCAGACTCTTTTTCTTAACCTGTTCATTGTTGTTGCTGCCTTACCAATCCGGATGTTGATTTCCTGATCTAGGGATAATTTGCTATTTACCACTGATCCTAGATATGTAAAATGGTCTACTATCTCTAGTTCGGCGTCGTCAATAAAGATTGATGGTACCTCATGTGCACCTTGTGACATAATCTGTGTCTTCTTTTTGCTAATTGTTAAACCAAATTCAGAACAAGCATTGGAGAATGCAGATAGTAGACATTGCAATTCTTCCTCAGAGTGGGTCGTAACTGCAGCATCATCTGCAAAAAGCAACTCTCTGATCAGTACCCTCCTAATTTTGGTCTTAGCCTTCAATCTCTGAGCATTGTAGAGGCCGCCATCTGAGCGTGAGTGAATGTATATACCACCATCCTGATCACGAAATGCATATTTCAGTAGAAGTGAAAAGTATATTCCAAAGAGGGTGGGAGCTAGTACACAACCTTGCTTAACTCCACTCTTGATTTCAAATTCTTCAGAAGTTGCACCATCAAACTTGATTATACCCTTCATGCCTGTGTGGAACGATTCCACAATGGACAGAAGAGTTGGTGGGCAGCCAATCTTCTTTAGTGCCTTGAACAGACCCTCACGACTGACCAAATCAAATGCCTTTGTGAGGTCGATGAAGGCAATAAACAGTGGTTGATTCTGTTCACGGCATTTTTCTTGCATTTGTCGCAATGAGAATATCATATCAGTGGTAGACCGGTTCTGTCGAAAGCCACACTGTGATTCGGGGTAGACTTGATCTCCTAGGACTTGAAGTCTGCGCAGAACAATTCTGGCAAATACTTTTCCAACAATACACAGAAGTGAGATACCCCTATAGTTGTTGCAGTCGCTCCGATCGCCCTTGTTCTTGTACAGTGTTATGATGCTTGAATCTTTGAAATCCTGTGGGACTTGTCCTTCACGCCAGCATAGCTCTATTAGCTGGTGGATCTGTATAGTGAGTGTGTCTTGCCCACTCCTGATAACCTCTATTGGAATCCCATCCTTACCTGGAGCCTTGCCAGATGCAAGTTCATTTATAGCACACTTAACTTCTGTTATGGTGGGAAGTGTGTCCAGGTGGTCAAGAGTTGGTAGAGCCTCTATGGCGTTGAGGGCATCATCCGCTAGTTTGGTCTCACTTGAGTAAAGCTCCAAATAGTGCTCTACCCATCTGTCCATCTGCTGTTTCTTATCAGTGATGACTTCTCCAGTCAAGGTTTTCAATGGTGCACTTCTTTTGATCACTGGACCACAAGCTTTCTTTATTCCTTCATACATGCTTCTTATGTCTCCCTTATCACTTGCGATTTGAATGGACTCACATAACTTGATCCAATAATCATTTGCACACTGCCTGGCAGCCTTTTGCACATCCTTCCTAGCTTGCCTTAGCTCACTCAGAGTGTTACGCGTTGGTCTTTCCTTGTTTCTTAAGAGAGCTTTCTTCTTCTTATCAATCAGGGGCTGCAGAGTCTCGCTGTTGGCCGCAAACCAGTCCTGCCTCTTATGATCCACAGTGCCGTAAACCCCTACGGCAGTTTTATAAAGAGTTTCCTTAATTTGACCCCACTTTTCATTTACTGTACAATTTTCTGGTGTATCAGTGAAAGCATCTTCAAGTTGCTGTTGAAACTGAAAGCACTTTTCAGGATCATGAGTGTTAATAATATTAATCCTGTGGCTAGATTTGTGTTTAGCTGTGTAGATTCTCTTTGGTCTCAGTCTAACCCTTGCAACAACCAAAGAATGATCCGTATCACAGTCAGCACTGTGGTAACTACGAGTCAATGATATATGGTTCAGATGTTGTCTCCGTGTGATGATGAAGTCCAGCTGGTGCCAATGGCCGGATCTTGGATGTTTCCATGTGACCTTATGCATCTCTTTTGTTTTAAAAAAAGAGTTTGTAATACATAGGTCATTACTGGTGCAATGCTCCAGCAGCCTTTGCCCATTTTCATTCATGCGACCGATGTTGTATTTTCCAAGGCACACTGGCCATGAACTTGAGTCCTTGCCCACACGAGCATTGAAATCACCGAGCATATAAATGTAGTCAGATTTTGGAACTGCCTTGATCACGGAGTCTAACTCCTCATAGAACAAATCCTTCACATCATCAGAGGAATCGAGTGTCGGTGCATATGCAGTAATAATGGTGGCAAACCCAAAAGAGGTTGCCAAGCGCAGGGATAATAGTCTTTCATTTCCTCCTGCTGGAATTTCAATCATTCCCAGTAGCGAATTCTTCACTGCAAAGCCCACACCGTGTTGCCTTTTTTCTGCCTGCCCTCTACCCTTCCATATATATATATATATATATATATATATATATATATATATATATATATATATATTATATATATATATATATATCTATATATATATATATATATATATATATATATATTATTCTCTCCACCGTCTTCTTGGTCCTACCTCGGGGTCTACGGTCATTTATTTCCTGAGTGTAAGCGAGTTTTGTTTCCCTATTGTCTTCCATTCTTTCTATATGCCCCAGCCATCGTAGCCTTCAGAGGATAGTGTTTAGAAATTCCTTTGTCAGGAATCCGCAAGGCAATAGAAACAGAGGAAGACATAACAAACACACGGAGATGAGAAGTGGAAACAGAAATAAAAAATCCAGGGAGAACATGGGCAGTTTCATGGGATAGCAACGTATAGTAGGGCTAGAAATGAAATGGTTTAGGGCCTACGCACCAATATGTGATACAGAGTGCACGGAGAAGAAGCCATATAAGAGTGAGTTCAGGGAAACATACAACAGAGCACGAACAGATTTAGCTGACTTTCTCAGCCTTCACAAATTAGACTATTCCAGCCTAACAAGTGTATTTGTATTATAGAGGAGATGTCTCGGGAGGCACCCACTGATCAAATAAGGGTGTCTTAGGGGAATAGGTCGATGCCCGCGGGGAGGTAATCTAGTATCCCAGATCCCGTTCAAGTCTGTGCTGTGACTGATACGTATCTAATACATCACTCAATTTATTCCCCCAGTATTCGACTTATACAAATCAGTGGTTTCCATTACAAACTTGTGAATCCCAGCAATTTGTGGTTTTCACGGATGTTGTTGTTGTTGTTGTTGTTGTTGTTCTTCTTCTTCTTCTTCCTCTTCTTCTTCTCCTTCATCTTCTTCTTCTTCTTCTTCTTCTTCTTCTTCTTCTTCTTCTTCTTCTTCTTCTTCTTCTTCTTCTTCTTTGTTAGCTCTGCCTGTTTCTCTTACTAGTTTCCCCCATTTCTGTCTATTTCCCTTCCTATTTATTTATCTTCCTGCTTGTGTAACTTCTTACTCATGTCTGTCTTTGTTTGTCTCCATTCGTCTGTGTATTTCTTCATGTCTGTATCCCTCCACACACCACGCACGCACGCACGCACACCACACACACACATATATCACTTTCTCTATGTCTCGGTAATTAAGTAGGTCACTATAAGCCTATCAAGAGAGGTGTGAGACAGTGATGTGTAATGTCTCCAGATCTTTTTCCCCTGTACAGTGAAAATATGACAACATTGTCAGAAATCTAGAAGATATGAAAGGAATCATCATTGGGGGACATAACATCAATACCTTTAGATATGCAGAATATACAGTATTGATTGCGGACAATGAACAGGATCTGCAACATTTAGTAGATGTTGTTGTTGTACACAGTGAACAACTATTGTTAGAATTAAATTGTAAAAAGACACAGATTATGGTCGTCACTAGGAAGAAGGAAATACCAATACAAGTAAATGGGAATATTCTCAAACAAGTGAATCGGTACAATTATCTTGGAACAGCCATAACATCTGATGGGAGATGCCTTCAAGAGATTACAACAAAATTCGCCATGGCGAATGTAGCCTTCTGCAATATGAATGTACGGACTAATAAACAGAATAAAAAGATGCCAATTGCAACAGGAAAAAGAGTGTTGAGATGCTATATAGAACCCCTACTTTGTATGCATGTGAAGTGTGGACAATGAACATACAAGTTGAAAGACATCTTATGGCTGTGGAAATGTGATTTCTGAGGAAAATGCAAAGAATACCATAGACAGACAGAAAAACCAATGAACAAGTCATAAAAGAAACAAATGAAAATCGTAAACTGATAAGAGAAATTAGACGTAGACAGTCAAAGTCTCTTCGGTAAATTGGAGAACTTGGTGACAACTGGCAAGATTGAGGGGACGAAAACAAGGGGAAGACAGAGAAGTAAAAACCTGGATAGCATGGCCACGTTATATGGTTGAGACAGGAACACTGAGCTGATTCACGACTCTGGTGATCCAGTGAGAAGACAAATCATGATCGCCGACGCTTGTTGGCATAATATATGATGGATGAATAACTGTAACAAGCTCCAAGCAAATTATGTCAGCTGAGGTATATAGTGCCCGTATTCTGGATTATTGCAAGTGGTTATAGATATGGAATCCCCATCCTGACGTATATTAGTTTAGTGATGATAATAACGATCGAGGTAATGATGAAGATAAGGATGATAATGTAGTTGATGGCAGCGAGTATAATAATGACGATGGCCATCCTGGTGTTGGAAGTGACTGGCTAATATAGCCAATTTATTACTACTTCTTCCTGAGAAAAACTGGCATTCATGACTTTCCCGCCTCAACCTAGGCACGTGATGAGCCCATAAGGGGAACCGGAAGTATAATTTCCTGGCCAGTGAGTCTGATATATGCTAACACGACACCCCAAATACGCGGGGTATGACTGATTTAATTGACCAACAGATAGATGACAGATACATGGCAGATAGATGCCATCCTGGCCAGATACATTTCGGTAGACCGTGTCTGGACTTCAGCTTTGTGTATCATCTATTGATTTCTTGACACCCGTCGGCATTTCTGTTAGTTTTCTAGTCAGTCGGAATTGATATGAACATTCTAATCACTTCCTCTGTCGGTTTGCCTTCTGTCTAATTAATTCTTTGCCAGTGGTCAGCGATGGACCGAGTGAGCGCCCTGACTGACCTGCCACGATATACAGGGAATTTATCTGACTTCTAATTTAGCGTTTGTATATTTCATTACCATTCATCTTGGGGCAAATGGGTTCAGTACTGCCCTCAGTCATGATCTGTGCTGACTGATTGATGCTTGTAGTGAATGCTGCACGTTTTGTTTTGTCACAATTGTGACATAGAAATAGTTGAATTGGTAGGCGCTGTGTCATGTCAAAGTTTCTGACATCGAAATAGCCGGTTGGTGTGCCCTGTCACACTTTCTGACATCGAAATAGCTGACATTCTTGTTGTTGTGGCATGTCACAGTTTCTGACATCGAAATAGCTGACATTCTTGTTGTTGTGGCATGTCACAGTTTCTGACATCGAAATAGCTGACATTCTTGTTGTTGTGGCATGTCACAGTTTCTGACATCGAAATAGATGACATTCTTGTTGTTGTGGCATTGTCACAGTTTTCTGACATCGAAATAGCTGACATTCTTGTTGTTGTGGCATGTCACAGTTTCTGACATCGAAATAGCTGACATTCTTGTTGTTGTGGCATGTCACACTTTCTGACATCGAAATAGCTGACATTCTTGTTGTTGTGGCATGTCACACTTTCTGACATCGAAATAGCTGACACAGTAAATTACCCCATTTGCATACCAAGAGACACACGATTCGGTATGTTGACAATATAGCCCAGCCCGCCTTTACTTTCGGTGAAATAATCCAGTACCTATTTTAGCCTGGGTCAGTTTGGGAGTCCAGCTCAAGGACAAAACACCCATCTGTAAGGAGATTCGAATCCGTGACCGTGGCACGGGAGCTAAGCCTGCTAGCTACTGCACCACCGCGGCTGAGAAGTGGCATAATGCAACAGGCAACATCTGCAACAGTCCACAGGCTGCAGAACATGTCAGCAAGCTGAAATAGGAGACCCGGCTGCTAATTACCACAATTTCAACCCAAATTCTCCCCGATTATCCCAGAAACCGAGCCAAGTGACGAGGCTCGATAGCATCCTTGGAAAAGTGATGATAACTTGAGGGTTATAAAGAAGCACACAAGCCTCCTCATCACACGATGCCCCCTTTTTTTATCCCCCTCGTTCTGCTGACTGGGGTTATTCGGCGTTTATTTTTGGCGCCTATCGAATGCAAAGCCGGTCTGTATTGATTTTGTTAGCCGAAAATTTCAACAAAAACATGATCCAGGCTGACAGACGCGATCTTAAATAGTTGGCTTTTTAATGTTTGTTGATTAGAACTGTATCTCTAAACAGGGCTCTTTATTTAGCAGAATCAGGGCGTTATTACACGAAGGATGCAGTGTGTATCATCAAGTGTGTGTATATATATATATATATATATATATATATATATATATATATATATATATATATATATATATATATATATATATATATATATATATATATATATATATATCAAGTGCCATCTGGATCAACTCTGCTAATGATATTCCTCCATGCCACCGTTTCAATCCATCCAGCATCTTCGTCTGCCTCTGCCTCTCTTCCCCTCGATCTTTCCAGTTGTCGCGATGTTCTCCAGTGCCTCTCTCCTCATCACATGACAAAAGAAAACTGTTTGTCTTTTTCTTATTGTTGTATTAATGTTCTAGTTTCAGTAGCCTCTTTCACACAGCATAGGACTTCCGGTCGCCAACATGGCGTTAGGCATTGAACCGTTGGGGCCTGTGGCGTGTATACGCGTGTGGCTACGGGTTGCAATCGCATTTTCCTCATGTTGGACTGGTAGGTAGTACATGGGTCCGTGTTCCGTCGCCCTGCTATTGAGTGAGTGCGTGGGCGACACCGTGAGCTGTGAAATTCGCGTGGAATGCTTTTGCATCTGTCCTGTACAGTGACCTGCATGTCCGGAACAATGGCTATCGGCTGTTGCTAAATTGACTGATGTGCCTTTTCGGTTCGCGAGTACATTTTTCGGCAGACTTCTGGGAGTCGGCGCTGAAGCTGCGCAGTTCGTGCTTTGTGCAACACTTTCCGTGGGTCGCCCTGCGGTAAGAGACCGAGCCATGTGAGAAAACCCAGGTCAATGAGGTCTTTCTGGTGACTGCCGAGTCCATCGACGATGAACTGGTATTCGTGGATGAATTTTGTGTTGGCATTATGCACAGTGTACCTGTGCGGGCTGTTGGATTGCCGAGACTCCTGTCTATTCCACTTTTCACATTGGACAGTGGGGAGCATTTTGTGTGATATTCGCTGGCAGGGGAATGGAGCATAATGGGGACGACCCGTTGCCGTGAAGTTGGAACCTCGACTAACTAACTAACTAACTAACTTTCAGACAGTCGTGTTAGTTACTTTGGCAGTTCAGGGAATTTGCAACATTCGTCTCAGGAACCACATCTCGTGTTGCGTCCAATCTCTTCCTAATCTGTTCATTTACATTCCAAGATTCACAGCCATACAGAAAAATAGGTTCTATATAGCACTTCAGCGCTCTCTTTCTTACATTCAATGATAGTGACTTATTGTATAAGATATTCTTCATTTTCTTAAATGCAGCTTTTGCCTGCCCTATGCTGCTCTTAATCTCTGTTGTACATCTTCCATCTGATGTTATACATGCTCCTATGTATTTGAAACTATCCAATTAGTTAAGAATTTCCCCTTCTATTTATATTTCACATTTTGGTATCACCTTTTTTTTGATATCATCATTGTTACTGTTTTCTTGATATTCAAGGAGACTCCTTTCTTTGCACCCTCTGTTACTACAACGTCCAACAATTGTTGTAGATCTTTTGCATTATATATATTGTGTATGTATAATGTGAGCTTTATGTTGAGAGATGTACATCTACAGTTCAAGTGGCATGTTAATAGTTGTTTCTATACATCAATGTTTATATTGAGAGTTGTATGTATATGAGCAAGTATTTTTTTATTACTGGGTGTCAGATGGATGGAATGCCTTGTAGAATTTTGACGTCTGATTACCATTGCAATAGTAGCCTTTGCCATACTCCCCAATAAACAACCGTCAGATGCGGTGTCTTTGTAAGTCCTTCTCCTCTTTGTCCTATCTATGTCGGGAGGGCTGCCCCACACCCAGTTATGCACTCAAAGACTAGTATGTCTGACTTTTGCGTGTATGTGACAATTCTAGAGAGATTTCATGCCAGGCTAGCTTTTTCTTTTCCTAACAATTTTGCCAGAACAGTGATCTCACAGCCTACACATTACGCTCTCTAAGTACTGGCATTTTTAACGTGCACAGATACCATATCGGACCTCCTGCTTCTCACCTTATCCCAAAACAGGCATCGGGTGTCACAACGAGACAGATCAGGGGCATGTGCTATATCATTAGATATCAGAGTTTTTCTAGAGATCAGGGGCATGCGTTACATCATTAGATATTAGTGTTTTTGTAGAGATCAGGGGCATGTGCTATACCATTAGATATTAGTGGTTTTCTAGAGATCAGGGGCATGTGTTATATAATTAGATATTAGTGGTTTTCTAGAGATCAGGGGCATGTGTTATGCCATTAGATATCAGAATATTTCTAGAGATCAGGGGCATGTGTTATATCATTATATATCAGAGTTTTTCTAGAGATCAGGGGCATGTGCTATATCATTAGATATCAGAGTTTTTCTAGAGATCAGGGGCATGTGCTATATCATTAGATATCAGAGTTTTTCTAGAGATCAGGCGAAAGAGTTATATCATTAGATATCAGAGTTTTTCTAGAGATCAGGGGCATGTGCTATATCATTAGATATCAGAGTTTTTCTAGAGATCAGGGGAAAGAGTTATATCATTAGATATCGGAGTTTTTCTAGAGATCAGGGGCATGTGCTATATCATTAGATATCAGAGTTTCTCTAGAGATCAGGGGAAAGAGTTATAACATTAGATATCGAAGTTTTTCTAGAGATCAGGGGCATGTGCTATATCATTAGATATCAGAGTTTCTCTAGAGATCAGGGGAAAGAGTTATAACATTAGATATCGAAGTTTTTCTAGGACAAATCCCGATTCACCCATACTGAGATTGAACCCGGTTGTTTCTGAGTCAGAGTTAAATACTATACTCTTTCAGCCCCGTCCTCCACTCTTCCCATCAAATCTAACCCCTGCGTCCACACGCTCTCCCAATCAAAAATAATCCCTACGCCCAACCATCTCTCCATCAAATATAATCCCTACGACTACATTGTCCCCATCAAATATAATCCCTACCTCCACACACTCTCCCCATCAAATATAATCCCTACGTCTACACACTCACCCATCAAATATAATCCCTACCTCCACACACTCTCCCCATCAAATATACTCCCTACCTCCACACACTCTCCCCATCAAATATAATCCCTACCTCCACACACTCTCCTACATCAAATATAATCCCTACGTCTACACACTCACCCATCAAATATAATCCCTACCTCCACACACTCTCCCCATCAAATATAATCCCTACCTCCACACATTCTCCCCATCAAATATAATCCCTACCTCCACACACTCTCCACATCAAATATAATCCCTACCTCCACACACTCTCCCCATCAAATATAATCCCTACATCTGCACACTTTCCCCATCAAATATAATCCCTACCTCCGCACACTCTCCCCATCAAATATAATCCCCACGTCAACACGCTCTCCCCATCAAATATAATCCCTACATCCACACACTCTCCCCATCAAATATAATCCCTACCTCCACACACTCTCCACATCAAATATAATCCCTACCTCCTCACACTCTCCCCATCAAATATAATCCCTACCTCCTCACACTCTCCCGATCAAATATAATCCCCACGTCAACACGCTCTCCCCATCAAATATAATCCCTAAATCCACACACTCTCCCCATCAAATATAATCCCTACCTCCACACACTCTCCACATCAAATATAATCCCTACCTCCACACACACTCTCCCCATCAAATATAATCCCTAAATCCACACACTCTCCCCATCAAATATAATCCCTACCTCCTCACACTCTCCCCATCAAATATAATCCCCACGTCAACACGCTCTCCCCATCAAATATAATCCCTAAATCCACACACACTCCCCATCAAATATAATCCCTACCTCCACACACTCTCCCCATCAAATATAATCTCCACGTCAACACGCTCTCCCCATCAAATATAATCCCTAAATCCACACACTCTCCCCATCAAATATAATCCCTACCTCCGCACACTCTCCCCATCAAATATAATCCCCACGTCAACACGCTCTCCCCATCAAATATAATCCCTAAATCCACACACTCTCCCCATCAAATATAATCCCTACCTCCACACACTCTCCCCATCAAATATAATCCCTACCTCCACACACTCTCCACATCAAATATAATCCCTACCTCCTCACACTCTCCCCATCAAATATAATCCCTACATCTGCACACTTTCCCCATCAAATATAATCCCTACCTCCGCACACTTTCCCCATCAAATATAATCCCCACGTCAACACGCTCTCCCCATCAAATATAATCCCTAAATCCACACACTCTCCTAATCAAATACAATCCCTAGAATCCACACACTCACCCATCAAATATAATCCCTAAATCTACACTCTCTCCCCATCAAATATAATCCCTAAATCTACACACTCTCCCCATCAAATATAATCCCTACGTCTACACACTCACCCCATCAAATATAATCCCTACCTCCACACACTCTCCCCATCAAATATAATCCCTAAATCTACACACTCTCCCCATCAAATATAATCCCTACGTCTACACACTCTCCCCATCAAATATAATCCCTACGTCTACACACTTTCCCCATCAAATATAATCCCTACGTCTACACACTCTCCCCATCAAATATAATCCCTACCTCCACACACTCTCCCCATCAAATATAATCCCTACCTCCTCACACTCTCCCCATCAAATATAATCCCCACGTCAACACGCTCTCCCCATCAAATATAATCCCTACGTCTACACACTTTCCCCATCAAATATAATCCCTACCTCCTCACACTCTCCCAATCAAATATAATCCCCACGTCAACACGCTCTCCCCATCAAATATAATCCCTACCTCCACACACTCTCCCCATCAAATATAATCCCTACCTCCACACACTCTCCCCATCAAATATAATCCCTACCTCCTCACACTCTCCCCATCAAATATAATCCCTACATCTGCACACTTTCCCATCAAATATAATCCCTACCTCCGCACACTCTCCCCATCAAATATAATCCCTACGTCTACACACTCTCCCCATCAAATATAATCCCTACCTCCACACACTCTCCCCATCAAATATAATCCCTACATCTGCACACTTTCCCCATCAAATATAATCCCTACCTCCACAAACTGTCCCCATCAAATATAATCCCTACCCCCTCACACTTTCCCCATCAAATATAATCTCTGCCTCCACACACTCTCCACATCAAATATAATTCCTACATCTACACACTCTCCTCATCAAATATAATCCCTGCCTCCACACACACTCTCCCCATCAAATATAATCCCTACCTCCACACACACTCCCCCATCAAATATAATCCCTACCTCCATACACTCTCAGCATCAAATATAATCCCTACCTCCATACACTCTCTGCATCAAATATAATCCCTACCTCCATACACTCTCCGCATCAAATATAATCCCTACCTCCACACACACTCTCCCCATCAAATATAATCCCTACCTCCACACACACATTCCCCATCAAATATAATCCCTACCTCCATACACTCTCCGCATCAAATATAATCCCTACCTCCATACACTCTCCCCATCAAATATATTCCCTACCTCCATACACTCTCCGCATCAAATATAATCCCCACGTCTACACACTCTCCCCATCAAATATAATCCCTACCTCCATACACTCTCCCCATCAAATATAATCCCTACCTCCACACACACTCTCCCCATCAAATATAATCCCTACCTCCATACACTCTCCCCATCAAATATAATCCCTACCTCCATACACTCTCCCCATCAAATATAATCCCCACGTCTACACACTCTCCCCATCAAATATAATCCCTACCTCCACACACACTCTCAGCATCAAATATAATCCCTACCTCCTTACACTCTCACCATCAAATATAATCCCTACCTCCACACACACTCTCCCCATCAAATATAATCCCTACCTCCATACACTCTCCGCATCAAATATAATCCCTACCTCCATACACTCTCCGCATCAAATATAATGCCTACCTCCATACACTCTCCCCATCAAATATAATCCCTACCTCCTTACACTCTCCCCATCAAATATAATCCCTACCTCCATACACTCTCCCCATCAAATATAATCCCCACGTCTACACACTCTCCCCATCAAATATAATCCCTACCTCCATACACTCTCCCCATCAAATATAATCCCTACCTCCTTACACTCTCACCATCAAATATAATCCCTACCTCCACACACACTCTCCCCATCAAATATAATCCCTACCTCCATACACTCTCCGCATCAAATATAATCCCTACCTCCATACACTCTCCGCATCAAATATAATGCCTACATCAACCCACTACAAGCAGGCTCCTTCTATAGGACCACGCACTGGCAACAAACCCTGGACTACCAGCAACGCACGCCTGGACTACCAGCCACGCAAGCCTGGAACATCCAGACAATCCCCCGAGGCAGACTGTGTAGAGAGCAGCCACCTTTCACTAGCTTGTAGATAGTAAATATTTAAACACCGTATTAGATCATCATTATCTAGTGCCCACAAATATAGGCGTGAATCACCGCTCGTTAATATTTAGTAGGTAGGTTCAACTGGCATAATGGCCGCTCGTCACGTGACAAAGGTTAGAGGTCAGTGCCCATGAATTATTCTACTATTGCGCGATAATTGGCGAAATATGATACCACTTACATATTATATTCTCGTGTTTATTTACACACCTGTCTCTCTACCTAGCGACCTGTTTACCCGCACATGTATTTAGTTACTAATTTACGTACCTACATAAGTTGATACTTAGTGCATACATGCATGTATGTACGTCGCATAACATGTTTAGTCCGTATCGTCTTATATTACTATGCTTTTATGTATATCAACGAATGCAGCGTGCACTACATACAACGAGTGTGTGAGTAATGAGTGGTTGGAAGGGCGTAATGTGACACCAATCTGCGTGGCCAATCTGTGACCATTTGGAAATATATTTCTTGTTCGTGTGTTAGTTGAACGAACGAACAACCGAACGAAAGAACGAAGCTCTTTATTTTCAAAGGTTTAGAAATGGGCACGCAGGCCCGTCTGACATTCTTTTCTATTTCTTCGCATACATTCTTTCATTCAACATCTCTTATGAAGCAAATCTTTGACAACAAAAGAACAATAAGCATTAAAACGCATGAAAAATAATCAATAATACATGACTCAATGAGTCAATATCAACTAACCAATAATCCAAGGAAGCTACCAACCACCCAACTAATCCAAGGAAGCTACCAACCACCCAACTAACATGTCAACATCATTACGTATGAGTTTTGTCCATCATGAATGATAATGACCATTCATTTCATCCAGTGCGGTTGAAAGTATGGAGCTGTGGGTTCTAAGATGGCTGGTAAGGACTATTTTGACTCGAAATGTTCTTTGACAACGTGGGCAATGAATGCTTGACGTTTCAGGAGGGGGATCTCTTGCAGTGGTTTTTCTGTCCAGCCTTTTCTTTACAGCTCTTGCAGTCCTGGTTGCTTCACAAGCTACTGCACACTTGCGTAATGATGCACGCCACGAATTTCGGTCTTGGGCAGCAGTCCCCCAAGTGTGATGATGAATTTCAAAAGCTTTCAGTGAGATCTTCAGAGTGTTTTTAAAGCGTTTTCTCTGGCCTCCTTGGGAGCGTTTACCACAACGTAGCTCGCCGTAAAAAAAAAAACATCGTTCAGGAAGCCTGTGATCTGGCATTTGGGTCAAGTGAGCCCAGCGAATCCGAATCTTCATTAGTAGAGTGTAGATACTGGGCATGAATGCTCTTTCTAGGACTTCAGTGTCTGGAATCTTGTCTTGCCATTTAATCTTCAGTAGCTTCCTTAGGCAGACTGTGTGGAAGTGGTTTAATTTCCTAGCGTGTCGCTGATAAACAGTCCAGGTTTCACAAGCATATAGCAGTGTGGATAATACAACTGCTTTGTAGACTTTCAGCTTTGTTTGCAGGCTTATTCCATTTCTGTCACATACATTCTTGTACAGTCTGCCAAAGGCCGCGCTGGCCTTGGAGATTCTTGCATTCACTTCATCATCATTGTGACACAGTGCTGCCAAGATAGGTGAATTTGTCCACAACACTTAGACTATGACCATTCACTTTAATATTCTGCACGCTGTGATTATTCCCTGGAGCTGGTTGGTACATAACTACAGTCTTCTCCAAGTTGATATTGAGCCCAAAGTTGGCACAGGCATGTGAGAAAGCTGAAACATTATGTTGCATGTCTGCTTCTGAGTTGGCATATAGAGCGCAGTCATCAGCAAACAGAAGCTCTCTGACGGTGTCGCTGTTAATTTTGGTTTTAGCTTTCAGCCTTCTGAGATTGAAAAACTTTCCATCCATGCGGTAGTTGATGTCTGTTCCAATGTCATTATTCTCGAAGGCATTCGTCAGTATAACTGAAAACATGAGGCTGAACTGTATGAGTGTCAGGACACAGCTTTACTTTACTCCATTGGTAATAGCAGAAGGCTCAGACAGCTCACCAATTTCCTGAACTTTTGCCTGCATACCATTATGAAATAGACGCACTATTTGGACAAACTTTCGTGGACAACCATATTTCGCCATTAATCTTCCACAGTCCATCTCTGTTGACTGTATCAACAGCCTTGGTAAGATCAATGAAAGGGGAGAACATTTTGCAGCTCTGTTCCTGACATTTCTCTTGCAGCTGCCTTGCAGTGAAAATCATGTCAACAGTTCTTCGTTCTTTTCAGAAGCCACATTGACTTTCAGGAAGAAGACTCGAGATGGGCCGTGAAGCGATTAATAAGAATTCTGGCGAGTATCTTCCCTGCAATTGAGAGCAAGGAGATGCCTCGGTGGTTGTCACAGGATTTGCGGTTTCCTTTACGTTTGTAAAGGTGGATTATTGACGCGTCCTTGAAATCTTGTGGCATGGTCTCGTTCACCCATATGTTTGTAAAGACTTGGTTTGATTGATTGATTGATTGATTGATTTATTTATTTAGGAATCGACATCACAGCATTCGGGGCATTCCCATAAGTGCTCCTTCCCCATCCTCAGTAGCCAGCGAAGAGTTCCAACACTAATAGTACCAGTAGCAATCTGATTATAAGTCCGTAAAGACTTGGTGAAATTGCACTATTAGGACTGGGTCACCTGCCTTGTATATCTCTGCTGGGATGGAGTCAGGGCCAGGTGCCTTATCGCTGGGAAGTTGCTGGATGGCTTTGTTTACTTCCATACTTCCACTATGGTTGGCAGGTCATCAAGAATATAATTAGTGAGGACTTGAGGTAGGCAGTTGATGGTTTCATCACCGAAGGAGGAGGAGGCTGCATTTAAGATGTTGCTGAAATGCTCTGCCCAGCGTTGAAGGATTTCTTTCTTATCGGTGACCAATGTTCCACCATCTGCACTGAGGAGGGGAACTATGCCTGGTGATGTAAGACCATAGACCGCTTTCAGTGATTCTTAGAAGTTTTTCATATCATGGCTGCCAGAAAAGCTTTGAATCTCATCAGCTTTATTGCTCAGTCAGGTGTCCCGCATGTGCTGAAGTTTCTGCTGCAATACTCTCCGAATATTATTGAAGGCATCTTTTTTTTTTTTTTTATGTTGACTTCGAGTCACTCAAATATGCCATTGTGGAGAAGATGTTTCTCAGCCAGCAATTGGTTGATGTCTTCAGAATTTTCATCAAACCAGTTTTTATGCTTTCGGTGGGGGAGGGGGCGGGGGAGGGGTTGTGGGGGGTGAACCAAGGATCTCCATAGAAGTGTTGTAGATTATATCCTTTAAGGCTCTGCACTCTGTTTCCGCATACTGTTTAGCTGCAGCATTGGGCTTGAGGCGGTCTTCCAGCATATTTTCAAACGACAGCTGCATTTTTTTCTTTTTTGCTGTTAAGGCGGGCTACATTAAGTTTCTTTTTTTTTGGGTACTTTACCCTTTGAGGACGCCGCGGTGGTTTCATGTGCATATTTATTTTTGAGACAATGAGACGATGGTCTGTCCAACATTTGGCAGCACACATGGATTTTGTCACCTGAACGTCTTGTCTGTCTCTCCTCCTGACGATGACATAATCAATGAGGTGCAAGTGTGCATCCACGATGTTCTATCACTCATGGGAAGACGGAAAATTGTGTTGGTAATTAGGAAATAGTGTTCAGCGGCACATGTCTGAAGGAGGAGGAGGATGAGTCCATTGCTGTTACAATTTCCGACTCCGTGCTTTCCAATAATACCACTCCTAGAGTTGGTGTTCGTGCCTACTCTGGCATTGAAGTCCCCAAGCAGTATAAATTTATCTGCTTTGGGAACAGATGTTAATATGTTGTGCAGGTCCTCATAGAACTTGTGTTTGACGTCACCTTCATTGGTCATAGTTAGTGCGTAGACACTCATGATGGTAGGATGCTTCTTTCCGTTCAGCAGGGGCAACTTAATGGTCATAAGCCTGTCATTTATAGCCTTCGGAAATCCAGCTAGTTTGCCAACCAGGGCCGACTTAATAGCAAATCCCACACCGGATTGGCGTCTTTCCTCGCTTTTCCTTCCACTCCAGAAAAATGTGTAGCCGGTGCCTACTTCACAGATTTGGCTTTCTTCTGCAAGTCAAGTGTCTCGCTCAAGGCTGCAATGTCGATGTACCTGCCCAGCTCTCTCCTAATCAGTGATGTTCGTCTCTCTGGACCAGACGCGCCGGCTCTATCAAGTAGCGTGCGTACATTCCAAGTTCCGATAGTCAAGGAAATATACTTTGCTCTTTTAGCTTTTCCTGTTTTTACTTTGCATGTCGACCGCAGTATAGGGTACACACCAATCGCGGCTAGCTGGTTAGGTAATGATGGAGCAGACAATGTTTAGGGCACCTTTTCCTATCACCTTCCTTATACAATGGAGGTGATCAGTGCTTTCCTATAGAGGGCTGCTCAGTCACTCAGGGGGCTGCCTAATCCCACTGCTGCTCCGGTCACCTGTGTGCAGGTCTGCAACTACGGCTGCCAGCGTAGCAGGCTTTGCCGCTAGACCATCGCCACAGGGCTTGAAGGTGATATATGAAGTTGGGTGAAAAATGACTTATGCGATGAATTGGATTAAAGTGATGAAGAGTTGTGCAGTTTGTCGACCTTCACTCTCTCGCCTGAGTCCATCTGAGTCCAGTGACAAGACAAGTCAAGACGCCTGCAGACGAATACAGGTGCAGTGGATGACCACGGCGCTCTACATGCCTTGCCGTTCTCATTACGTTCCACAACGCTTTGCACGTGAACGTCGTGCCCGTTGAATCATCAATGATTTCTTTCGAACAGTCTGCTGAATCCTATCTTCACATACTGGGTAGGCATACCTTAGTTCACCGATTGGTTTAACACTGATTCAGGCTACCCACGCCTGGTTTAGCCAGCCTGTCACAGCTATTGTCTGGGGGTGACCGTTGTCGCATGCTGACAGCTACTAAGGGTTGCAGGCACGAGCTGGATATTAGGCTTGGACCAGTGGGGAATGGGCCCTGAAAAGGGCATGACAGTCATCCTTACCAAAGGTACTACAAATGCCTAACATCCTAGGCACCCGTTACCTATTTACCTACCTACACAATACACACAAGCTTAGTCACCTATCTACTTACCTAATTAACTGTCTGATTTCTTGCGTGGCTATCTACTTATCAACATACCTACTTAGTCCAGCTTGCTACAATTGCTTCTCACATACAGACACATTTTGACCATTGCTCTACAATCTGATTATCAGTTAAATCACCGAGCGAATTTTCTCACTCCAGAAACGGGCAGTTGGCTTAATTTATAGTAAACGTGAAAGTGAGAATACTTATTATAATTGCCTCTTCGGCTATTACCACTATGAACATGCCTTCTTTTCAATAATGCTACACACATTCACACAATAATACCTCAACGTACTATACATTACTTTTTGTCATTGCTTAAATATAATCATGGACATATTAAACCCCTAAACATACCAGATATCACGGCGACTGGGATAGGCGTATACAAACCAAGCTTAGCGCAAGCTGTATCTCAGCGGTAGAACACTTAACTTCTCTCATAATGTTCCTCTTGTAACTTGCGGTGTTGCGATGAAGTATAAACAGAGGGAGAATGCCCGTTTATGGGCATCATATATGAGATTTCCATTGACTGTTATTCTCTCTGTCCACCCTTTACATGGTCGGCCTCTTCTTCTGGTTCCATTTGGTATGTCCACCATTGCTTATTGTGGTATACTATAGTTGGAGCCTAGTTATATAGTCGAACCAATTAACTTGTTGTTTTTAATGATAAAAACAAAAGAATTAGAACCCTCTTCCATAGCATATCAGACACCGCAAACCAAGAAACAGTTTGAATACAATCTCACGACGCATTACTTGCCACGAAAATAAAGTATACCAAGGATGATTGATCCCTGATATTTCTCTCTAGAGGACTGGTTCTCAATTGGTGGGGAAACACCCCCCCCCCGCCCCCCGGGGGCGAAGTTTTAGGGTTTCCAGGGGAGGGGGGGGGGGAATTAAGATTATTTCAAGATCGCACTAATACAAGAACCAGTTACTTGATATTGTTTTTCCCTCTAAATTTTATGGTTATGTACTTCTCGCCCTAATGAAATTCGTTTTATAACGTAAGTAGACCCGCAAATCACGTTTTATGTAGATGTCTAGACTTGTTCTAGTATGCGTTATTAAATTTAGCTTCCATTTGTATGTATACTGTGTAAAAGGGGGGAGGGGGATTTATAGGGAGGAAATTCGAAAAGGGGGGGGGGGGGATGACGTTCTGAACATATGGTAATGAATGAATCACCAAAAAAAAAACGAGAAGTAGGTTGTGAGCTTTACTAAAACACGACTACAAGAGACAAATTGGACGTTGCGGCCAAAGCCATCGTCAGCACAGGACAAATACAAACCAACACAAACCTACATGAAACACACTATGACAATATTAAACTATTAAATTAATTAAATGTACCCATCTGATTCTGTGTCCTTGCTTGGAAAGACTGACACGCGTAGGACTCCAGTGGATTAATAGACTGGATGTATGGTTCACGGGTCAAAGGTCAAGCTGGAGGGGAGTGGGGTGGAGAAGCGCCCATGTGTGCGGAAAAGTGAAATTTAAGACCGGCAAAGATGTCGCGGACGCAGTTGACAATTCGCAAATCTCGTTAAATGCTCGAAACACCGCTGCGGAAAACTACATAGTGTTAGTCCACACAGAGGGGCATGAGTGGCGGTCGTTCAGAAAACGATGGCAAAACACCGAACGTAAACCTGCCAAGAAAGTTGACGGTGATGTCCTTTAAAGGACCTGCACGTACCTAGATGGTGGATTGTAAGCTAGGCGGTGGGGGCATGGGCCAAAAAAGGTTGAGAACCACTGTTCTAGAGGTACTACAATAATCATAATAATATGTCAGATTTTTTAGCCATTTAGTAGTGATTGTTGGATACTCCCATGTGGTTGCAATACACATATTATTGTAAGAGTAATCTAATCAGTCACATAGAAATGAAATAAATCTATTATCGGAGAGACAGGAAGAGTAGAATCTCAGACGGGCCTGCGTGCCCAACTCCTTCTGTCTGTTTGTTTGTCTGCCTGTCTATCAGTCTTTCTATCCATCTATTTCTTTTTACATTTCCCTATATGCATATATGTCTGTTTGTTTACTATTTGTGTTCTGTAGGCCCGTCCATCGATATATCTGGGTACATCTGTCTATATGTTGTGTCGATATCTTTGAATATCTCACTGTGTCTGTGTAAATCTATGTCTGTCTGTCTATCCCCATCTGTCTGTTTAAAATGGCTGTGCAGAAACCTGGATTAAAATAAAATACACACATACCACCAAATTAGACTGTGCAAGCAAGGGCAATAATCACATAAATCAAAGGGGATAGATAACAGGGGCGATAATAAGCTGTTACAGTGTGGCGTGGCGAGAAATTTGAAGAGGGCAGGGACACGTAACGTGAACTATCAATTACAGGACATGAGCCGCGGATGGCGGGCACTGAGAGCAGCGTAACTAGAGCAGGCTAATGGGAAATAGAATTGTGAAGTTTAAGAGAAGTGTTGAGGGTGAGACGGTGAAAGGGGTAGACATGTGGAGAGAAGGATGGAGATGTAGAATAGATAAGTATAATTGAACTGCTTCTGTCACAGGCAATGCATCAGGTGTGAGACTTAATTCTTCGTTTGCACCAATCGATGTGACAAGTGGGACTGGCTATTGTGTGTGTCTACACATCAATAAGACATGTGTCACTGGCTATTGTGTGTGTCTACACATCAATAAGACATGTGTGACTGGCTATTGTGTGTGTCTACACATCAATAAGACATGTGTGACTGGCTATTGTGTGTGTCTACACATCAATAAGACATGTGTGACTGGCTATTGTGTGTGTCTACACATCAATAAGACATGTGTAACCGGCTATTGTGTGTGTCTAAACGTCAATAAGACATGTGTGACTGGCTATTGTGCAAACAGAAAGACATGTTAGTCAGTTTAAAATTACCGTGGTAGACAATCGACATTACTGTGCGAACATGTGTATATTTCAGTTTGAAGGATTTATCTAATTAATTCACGTAAGTTGTGTGATTTCTCCAGTATGTACCTGACGAGATGCAGCGAAATATGCCAGGCAATAAATCGTGCAATCTATTGTTTGTGTCTTCGTAACTGTGTTTATTTAAAATATGGCGGCTTAATTCTGAAATGTCAAAATGTAAACTACAAAATACACGTGGACAATTGTATTGTGGGTTAGATTAGTACAATGCTAAATTGTACTGACTACTTACTAGACTGATTCGGTGCCAAACAAGAAGTATGTTTGGACCAAATACGCTACACACGCACATGAACAAGTATGTTTGGACCAAATACGGTACACAGTCACATGTACAAGTATGTTTGCACCAAATACTGTACACAGTCACATGTACAAGTATGTTTGGACCAAATACGGTACACAGTCACATGTACAAGTATGTTTGGACCAAATACTGTACACACGCACATGAACAAGTATGTTTGGACCAAATACGGTACACAGTCACATGAACAAGTATGTTTGGACCAAATACGGTACACAGTCACATGTACAAGTATGTTTGCACCAAATACTGTACACAGTCACATGTACAAGTATGTTTGGACCAAATACGGTACACAGTCACATGTACAAGTATGTTTGGACCAAATACGGTACACACGCACATGAACAAGTATGTTTGGACCAAATACGGTACACACGCACATGAACAAGTATGTTTGGACCAAATACGGTACACAGTCACATGTACAAGTATGTTTGGACCAAATACGGTACACAGTCAGATGTACAAGTATGTTTGGACCAAATACGGTACACAGTCACATGTACAAGTATGTTTGGACCAAATACGGTACACAGTCACATGTACAAGTATGTTTGGACCAAATACGGTACACAGTCACATGAACAAGTATGTTTGGACCAAATACGGTACACAGTCACATGTACAACTATGTTTGGACCAAATACGGTACACAGTCACATGTACAAGTATGTTTGGACCAAATACGGTACACAGTCACATGTACAAGTATGTTTGGACCAAATACGGTACACAGTCACGTGTACAAGTATGTTTGGACCAAATACGGTACACAGTCACATGTACAAGTATGTTTGGACCAAATACGGTACACAGTCACATGTACAAGTATGTTCACGTTAATTTGAATTTACCCAGCATTGAAATTACGGAAGCTGCCACAAAGGAAAGCAATTTACACAATCACGGTTTTATGGCAATATATCATCCTTGTGTCCAAATTGGAGCACATCTTTGGCTATATATTATCCATTGTCACTGACTCAGTTGAGAAACATTAAACAAGCATTCCAAATCAATACAATTCTAACACAACATTCAAATTCAATACAATTCTAACACAACATTCCAAATTCAATACAATTCTAACACACCATTCCAAATCAATACAATTCTAACACAACATTCCAAATCAATACAATTCTAACACAACATTCCAAATCAATACAATTCTAACACAACATTCCAAATCAATACAATTCTAACACAACATTCCAAATCAATACAATTCTAACACAATATTCCAAATCAAATCAGTTCTAACACAATATTCCAAATCAATCTAATTCTAACACAATATTCCAAATCAATACAGTTATAACACAACATTCCAAATCAATACAGTTCTAACACAACATTCCAAATCAATCTAATTCTAACACAACATTCCACATCAATACAATTCTAACACAACATTCGAAATCAATACAATTCTAACACAATATTCCAAATCAATCTAATTCTAACACAATATTCCAAATCAATACAGTTCTAACACAATATTCCAAATCAATATAGTTCTAACACAATATTCCAAATCAATACAATTCTAACACAACATTCCAAATCAATACAATTCTAACAGTATTTTTTTTTTAGAATGGACCCTTTTGCACCACTAAAGATTCATTGGGCATTTGATACAAGACCAAACTGTTCCTTGACCAACCAGCACTGCTGCCCGCCTGTACTTCTCAAGACATTTCCTGGTACTCACTGTAATCTGTGTCGACAGACAACCGAATCAGTTGTAAGCATTCGCCCGATGCGGATTCGAACCCATTAGTGTAGGGGCCGGAAACTGGCGCTAATCACTGGGCCACCACGGCTGTCTTTACTTACTGATTGTTCAATTCCTTCCACTCGACTGTCTCCTGGATCATGGAATATTCATAACGGAATCAAGCTCATTGGTCATTGACATGTTCACAATGACGGGAAATAAGTGCCTACATTCAGAAATGTTCAAGATGACAGAAAACACTCGTGTACATCCTGAAATGTTTAAACATATTTGATATCTTGTTGTCACCGAGAGTTGTGTTTATAATGCTAGACCTGTTTGACATGACATGAACAAACTGAGACAGACCTGGAAAATGTGAAATATTTGCCACAAAGCTGTGGATTATCTTTTTTAAAACATAGCGTACTTACCAATAAGACCATCACTAATCTACCTAAGAGTTGAAAACAGTTTTATAGACCTCTCGGCGACTGTCACAAAATTTTGGTTTGACTAAATGTTACTGCGACTGTCAAAGACTTTTGGTATGGCTTAATATATCTGCGACTGTTAATGACTTTTGGGGTGAATAAATGTTTCTGCGACTGTCAATGACTATTTGTGTGACTAAATGTGTATGTGATTGTCAAAGACCTTTGCTGTGACTAAATGTTTCTGCGACTGTCCAAGACTTTTAGTGTGACTAAATGTTTCTGCGAGTATCACAGACTTTTGGTGTGAATAGACCTCTTTACTTCTTCTCTCACCCGTGACCATTATTGGGACAAAGTCCTTAACCAGCAAACTCCAAGCCCTTCCCTCCTTAGCTATCTATCATGTCATGTAAATATCTATAATGGAATTAAAACACTGGTATAGAAAATGTGGATGTAAGGTAAAGACTAATATGGTATAAATATATATGATGAAAGCACTCAATCGCGATTTAAGGGGATATATTACAATACTGTAATGAAAACCATACTTGAGGGCAAGGTTGAAGGCAAGTAAGCAAGAGGTAGACAACGATACAAGTGGGAAGATAACATCAAGAGATGGACGAACATCAGCCTGACAGAATGTACAGTCAGGGCGAAATACAGACAGTGTTGCGGATCTATTGCAGCCAACCTTCATTGTGGAGGCGGCACCTGATTGATTGATTGATTGATTACAATAGAATAGTTGCATGTGCCGAAGAAATAAAACCAAATATGCAATTAAAAGAAAAAGATCGTATAGTGTATGTTAAGGGAACACAAACTATATACTACAACGTCAGCCATCATTGTGAGAAACGCGCCATTTTACCGCACTGTTATCGCTGCACATCTGCTGTGCTTTTCATTTTTTTCAATGGGAAATGGTAATGAGGTCAAGCAATATTGATTCAATAACTTGTTTACATTCCTAATTGATTTTTCCCTGTTTATAAATAGTGGGGTAACAGAGGGGCGGGTGAATGGGTGGGGATGGGTGCAGTTGTGTAAACGACGGATGTGAGCGGGGTAAACACGACACATGTTAAGAGCGGTATTACTACAGGTATACTTTATTGACACGAATGCTTTTTGCGGAGACATACACAGATGTGCAGTTAAACAAGCAAGCAAACAGAAGGAAGATAGACAGAGTGACAGACAGACATACAAGCAGACAAGAAGAATGAGAGACATACATGCTACAGGCAGAGAAAGTAATCTAACGGTCCCTCTGACATGCTACAGGCAGATTCAGTAATCTAACGGTCCCTCTGACTTGCTACAGGCAGAGTAAATAAACTAACGGTCCCTCTGACTTGCTACAGGCAGAGTAAATAAACTAACGGTCCCTCTAACTTGCTACAGGCAGAGTCAGTAAACTAACGGTCCCTCTGACATGCTACAGACAGAGTAAATAAACTAACAGTCCCTCTGACATGCTACAGGCAGAGTAAATAAACTAACGGTCCCTCTGCCATGCTACAGGCAGAGTAAATAAACTAACAGTCCTTCTGACATGCTACAGACAGAGTAAATAAACTAACAGTCCTTCTGACATGCTACAGGCAGAGTAAATAAACTAACTGTCCCTCTGACATGCTACAGGCAGAGTAAATAAACTAACGGTCCCTCTGACATGCTACAGACAGAGTAAATAAACTAACTGTCCTTCTGACATGCTACAGACAGAGTAAATAAACTAACGGTCCCTCTGACATGCTACAGACAGAGTAAATAAACTAACGGTCCCTCTGACATGCTACAGGCAGAGTCAGTAAACTAACGGTCCCTCTGACATGCTACAGGCAGAGTCAGTAAACTAACGGTACCTCTGACATGCTACAGGCAGAGTAAATAAACTAACTGTCCCTCTGACATGCTACAGGCAGAGTCAGTAAACTAACGGTCCCTCTGACATGCTACAGGCAGTGTCAGTAAACTAACGGTCCCTCTGACATGTCTGGAGGTGTGTGTGGCATATTGTACTAGGCCCATATTTCACAGACCACTCGGTGGGTGATGTCAGTGTCAGGCCGGCCGCCTTGACTGTCTCAGACATTCGTGGTACCCCTTGTAGGGTGGTTCTACCTGGCAGCTCGGTTTAATTTTTGTGTTAAATCTGAATCCCAGCAACAGGGATTGAACCCATAACCACTATGTCAGCGGGCGAGTGTCTAGTATACCCACCACCGCGGCTGCCTCCGAACACAGAGTCCAGTATAAACAAAACTGGAAAGAGGAGATAGCAGAACTCAGCAACAAGCACAACAATCTAGACAGTATTAGAGGTTTAATTGTCTCTGAAGGGGACGACTAAGGTGAAGAAACTTTGTAGAATCTAAGCTAAATGATCTTCTAGGTTACATGGCCACAGCCAAACCCATATCGCCTGCCTGAACTGGTAGACAACTTTCCTTACAAGGCGGGGGAAAAACACTCAACGAAACAAATAAGAAAACTCACCCTATAATACACAGAACATGATCCAACTAACGTCTGCACCCATTCATAAACAGATGGATATAAAACAAAAAGACAACCGCTCTGACATCGTCGAACTGAGGCAGGAAACCTGTCAGACATGAGCGGCCATTCGAGAGTCACTCCTGCAGACCGGTAAAGGCTTCAATCTAACCATCCTGTTTGTGACCAGACATGGGCGATCAGCTACTCCGAATTGCCGGCTTCAAATGTTTCTACAACAGACGACATCTGGGAACGGCGATTCTCGTTCGGGACAGCATGGTGGCGTCAGAGCTAGACATGTCCAGTTGGGACAGTGACGATATACAAATACAGGCGTTGAGAGTTCATTCCAGTATATCATTCGTGTTGGTTAATGTTTATGCCCGCAATGCGAGTATGGACGCCCAGAAGTGGCAGTGTTTAAGTGGCATATTGGGCCAAGAGAGAAATGTTATTTTCTGTGGTGACTTCAACGCTAAGGGCAGAGCATGGGGAAACACTTCCTCCAATACACAAGGGGAGGAGCTCGAGACTGCACTGGAAACCATCGACCTGGTTTGTATTAACAGTGGCTGTGTCACCAGGACAGCAAGCCGTCCAGGCGATGAGGACAGTGCTATTGATCTGGCGCTAGTTTCACCTTCACTCACTACAGTGTGTAGATGGGGTGTCCTAGGACACCATGGCAGCGACCACCACCCGTGCAGCATATTGGTGGAGAAAGGCAGAACCAGGCAGCACAAGCTAAAGGTAAAGACGTTCCAGTATGACAGTACAGGGCAAGATGTGGTGAGTAAAATAAGACGTGACAAGCGCAGAACGTTAAAGGGCAGGAAAAAAAGCTGGGAGCAGCCACCGTGGTGGAGTTTCGAGGTGGAGAAGGCTTGGGTGGATAAGCGTAGTGCTGTAAGGAGATGGCAAAATGCCAAGAAGAACAGAGCTGGTCATCCTAGTCCCTGCTTGCACTTAGAAAGAGAGATGCACACAAAAGTAAGCTATTTCAAAAAACTGGTCAAGGTGGTTAAAAGCGAAAAATGGGCAGAGGTGTGTCAAAGAGTAAGCACAGACAAGTCACTGAAATTGTTCTGGCGACTACATAAAAGCATGAGTGGTGTAGTCAAGAATAAGAGCATTTCAGACTTCCAAGGTGCTGACCTCACCTGGCAGAGGACTGACGAGGACAAGGGCAAAGCCCTCTTTGAACGCTACCTTGAGCAGGGCAACCAGACAGACATGGGAGGCCGAAATCTGGCCAAGGAGGTCACCTCAGACAGATGCAAGGCCCAGAACACTTCGGAGGAAGACACAGTGACAGTGAAAGAAATCAAGGCTGTGCTTCGACGATCAAAAAACAGTGCTCCAGGTCCTGATGGCATAAGATACGACGACATAAATAGGTGTACCGACAATGAGCTAGAGAAATTAGCAGACATGTACAACAACAGTATAGGGAGTGCTAGCATCAAGGAGGAATGGTTACACAGCTATCTGATTCCCTTGCCGAAGCCTGACAAAGACCACAAAAAAATTCAGGGATATCGAATTATAACCATGCAGAATACAATAGGCAAGCTGCTGGAGAAGGTAATTGCCAGGAAAATATCAAGCCAACTAGAGAGGCAAGGTGTTTTCCCACCTACCCTGGGTGGGTACCGTCCAAAAAGAGAAACCTGGACCAATGCAGCAGTCTTTGCCCAGGATGTCTATGAAGGTTTCCACGCAGGCACTGAAACCGTTGCTGCAGCGATTGATCTTGAGGACGCATACAACAGAGTACCACTGGATTTTTTAATGTTTCAGCTTCTTGAACTAAACGTAAGTCCATTCCTCCTTAGTTGGATCGCTGCAGCCCTCTACCAACGGAGAGTAGTTTTTAGATGTGGCAGTTGGACTTCGGAACCAACAACAATATATCCTGGCCTACCACAGGGTTCGCCATTATCTCCGGTACTGTTCAACGCCTACACAGTGAGAATCACCAGTGAGCAGATCACTGGACCTGGCAGGACATTGTCGTATGCCGATGATATTTTAGTGTATCGTCAGGGTAAGGATAGAGAGGAGGTTGCTGTGGAACTACAAACCGAACTCAATCGCATAAGTACTTGGTGTGATGAAGCTGGGGCAATGGTCAACCCAACAAAGGCAACAGTGACTTGGTTCTCTTTGAATAATCATATTGTCAACAATCCAACACCAACTGTAATGCTGTGTTCAGAGACGGTGGAAAGAACGCAGGCAATGAATTACCTGGGAATACGGTTTGACCGAAGCCTTGCTTATAATGTGCACATAGACCAGGTGATAACAAAGGCCAAGCGGGGTTTGGCAGCGATGCGGGTGATGGCGGCAGCAAACTGTGAGCAGCGCCATCTATGTCTTCTGTACGAGGGGCTGGTCATGTCTGTTTTGGAGTATGCAATGGCAATCCTGACTCTCAGCCATACGCAGATAGAAAGGATGGAAAGGATACAGAATGAAGCAATGCGCATTATTCTTGGATGTACAAGAGATACAGCATGCAGGGCGATGCGCTACCTTCTTGATTTTCCAACCATTGAAGAGAGAATACAAGTTTGCAGGGCACGCGCCTACCTCAGAATTAACGCAAACACACAACATCCACTGCATAGTGAAATTAGGACGGTGAAGGGCAGCAGGTTAAAAAGAGGACGGTCGTGGATGGGTCAAGCCGAAGACATTCTTCAACAGGTGTGTTCACTTGAGGACTTAGAACCTGGCGAGGAATGGGTGCAAGTGCCAACAGACTTCTGCACATCCTTTTCAGTTTGCATCCAACTAGATAGAAAATGCAGACAAGAAAATCCGGCTGCTGTTGAGGCTGAAGTACAAGCGTTGATTTTCGAGAATTCGCTAGACGGTGACGCGGTCATCTACACAGATGGGTCGGTCGTCCGACATGTGAGAAGCTCATGGGCCTTTACAGCTCGGGCCGGAGGGAGAATTGTGAAGGAGGACTCTGGTGCTTTCACTGAAACCACAAGTAGCCTGACCATGGAAGTCATGGCAGTAAGTAAAGCAATAACATGGCTCGAGACACAGACATTCACTGGGGCTTGTTTCCTTAGCGACTCAATGAACATGATCAAGAGGATAGAGGAGGGGTCGATCCGAAGAGAGTGGTTGCTGCCTCTGAAGCGGTCTAGGCTGGCAAAGATTAGTTTCATCTTCGTGCCAGGTCATGCGGGAGTACAAGGAAATGAGCGGGCTGACAAGCTCGCAGGTGAGGCTACTGTGGAGGGCGGACGCGCCATGGACCAGGCTGACATTCTGAATGCTCTACGAGAAGTGAGACTTTTGCGAGAACCAAGTGATGACTGGGAATCTACAACAATGGCCAGACTGCGGGAGCAGCAAATTAAAAGAGGGGTGGCCAAACAAGAACACTACGCAGGAAGCCAAAGAAGATTGATAAACCAACACAGAACTGGCGTCGTTAGCCGCTACACGCTGCGGGATTTGCTGAGGAGGGGATCCGAGCACTTATGGACTGAATGGTTCGACGTGCAACGAGGATGATCTGTCGACTAACTAACTAACTAACTAAGACATGGAATAGACGCACAGCAGAGGTTGATCGCTGACAAAAAATAAGAAGAAACAAGAAAGTCTCATTGAAAATAAAGGAATTTTTCTGAAGAGCCATGCAATAAGTAGGAACTGGATGCTTCTCAAGTGACTTCATAGTGGAGATTAAGGCATTGAACATTGCTGTAGTTATGCTGTTCACACTGGCCATCCCACGCCACGCGTGATGTGTCATTGGCGCTTCCCCGCGAACTCCAACCGTCGCGTGACTTGTTCTCGAACATTCTACGCTTGGCTAGAGCATACTACAGAAATCTGGCATCCCCGGTGACTACATGCACTGTGTATTTAGTCTCTTTGAAAGTACCGCACTCGTGAATTTTCACAGTGGTTATTCACTCGGTTGTCATGTGATGTGAACATCTTGTGTGAGTGAACATGAAACACAATGCGGGGCTAATACAAGAGTCAGGCCACATGTGTGTACCCATGAAGCAGTGTCAGCGGGACGTTGAAACTAGGCACTTTCAATGCTATGCATATCTTTCGTTTCTTCAACGGATCCACCAGCTGTGGTGCACGGCGCAATAAACATATTAATCAGAACTGCTGCAAGTTTGACTTGTCACACAAATGGAGAAATTAGCTGCCAGGGCTGTGATAAAATTCCTGATATTACAGGGACATCAACTACTGAAATACACAGGGCGATGGAATCAGTGTTTAATTACCCCTGCTCTTCGTGTGCTACGGTAGAAACAAATTGCCGTAGACAGTTTAAGTGTAGCCATTCAGATATTGCTGATCTGCCCAGAAAATGCAGCTGGAGAAGGAAAACCGTTAACCAGGATTGACAAATGACAGTTGCGGAGATAGCTAGTGTAGTAATACTGAGTGAGAGATAGTTCATAGAATTGTACACAACAGACTGAACATGAGATAAGTGTAAACTCGTTGGGTTCCGCGTCTCTTGACACAGAAACAGAAACAAACAAGGGTCAATTGCTTTCGGCGGTTGCTCAAAACGTGCCGGTCAGAAAACATTTTGACAACCATGGTGACAGTTACTTGAAATCAGCATTCACTATTACGACCCCAATTCCATATTTTCCAACATGCATGGGGACACCCAGAGAAGATTGCCAACACCTGTCAAGCCGAGAGCACATATAACTGCAGGGAATGTGGTGTTGATCATTGCCTTGGAACGCCAAGGGCGCCCTATTGAAAGAATATCTTCCTGGTGGCAACATGGTTAATGGACAGTACTATGCAGATCTCCTCAGCAAATTAGACAAACACTGTAGAAAGACAGTAATAGATAGTAAACATTTAAGATCTACTCTTGCTTCAAGACAATGCGCCCTCCGACACAGCACGGCTTGCCCAGCTTGCAACCATAGATTTGAATATTGAGATTCTTTCACATCTACCCAATTCCACGGATTGGTTGCATAGAAAATGTTTGAGTACGAAATTTTAAAAAAAAATAGCTCAAAGTAAATCATATTCACAACGATGAACTGGCGATACTGTCTTGCATTAGCTGATTTAGTTGGACAAATGTGGTGTTCTAATGTACCCCGGTAGCAAGTGATTTCAGTGATCAGTAGCGCGTGATTTCAATTATCAGTAGCACATAATTTCAATGATCAGTAGCACATAATTTCAATGATCAGTAGCACATGATTTCAATGATCAGTAACACATGATTCAACAAATGACATGTCACAAGAAGATGTATGATATACACATGAACTTAATGTGGAGGACACACAAGGTGTGAGAAGAACCATTGGACGTCTGAGCCACATTAGAATGTAAGTTACATCAATGTCCTCAATATATTAAATGGCAGCGAGGATGGAAGAGTCGTGACCGGCATTGTCTACCCAGGACCACGACAGCGACGAATAAGATGCACGTGATTACGTCTGCCTTGCCCAGACCACACATGACCTGGATTCCGTGGGCTGATTCCATTATCTATATTGCTTCGTCCCATCACGTAACGATCGACGCGCCCTGCATCAGACCACATCTCTTTGTCGTCTCAGAACCCAGTGAAACCACAAAGCAATTAGGGTAAAGCTGTAAGATTTCTCTACCTCATGTAGCCATTTTCATTCATTACTGCCCCAGAAACTACCACAATATGAGACTTACCAGTCATTATTGTCTCGCCATGTTTTTTTTCTGTATTAAAGCGCGGTGGTGCGGATAGAGAAAATAGTCCAGCTATTGATGCAGACAATGAAGATTGCTATTCTAGGAGTTTTGTGAGAGGTTTTGAACTACGGATGGAGAAAGTTGGGAGGGGATATTTCACCAGGCTATGAAAGTACGACTACAAAAGAAATGTATAGGAATCGATTAGGCCTTGCGACGACACGGGAAAGTAGCTCACATAGAACGAACGAACGAACGAACGAACGAACGGACTTTATTTTCAAAGGATAACAAATTGGGCACGCAGGCCCGTCTTACATTCGGCCCTTCCAATCACTCAACTTTCGTTCGTCAATAACGCATAATACATTCACATAGGAAAAAAAAACATTGTCAAATGAATTTTGTAAACATAAACAATGCATATTACCATGGTATGAGACACATACCCCAACCACCCACCCATCCCCCCTCCACCCACACATCCCCCACCCAACCACACACACACACACACACACACAGGCACACATACATGCCTTACCCATCCAAACATCCCCACTCAAACATCCCACACCACACACATCCCTCACCTACACACATCTCCCCAAACACACACACATATCCCACCCACCACACATCCCCCACACACCAACACACACACACCCCCAGGCACACATACATGCACCCGCCCACCCATCACCCACCCACACATCCCCCACATACACACATCCCCCACCCACACACACATCCTCCACTCATCGCATAACACATAAACACTCACCCACCCACATACCCAGTCAAACACACATCACCCAACCACACATCCCCACCTACACATACATATACACGTCAAAGCGATATTCCTAATGTTGTCCAGTTTAATATTATATAGCGTGTCCTATGGTATCGACTTCTTTTCTTTCCTGACTATGAATGCCAATTAATTTATGTTAATCTCTACAAGTATCAAATCAAGGGACTGAGCTCACTAGATGACAGAACACTGGGGCATTCCCATCATGATCAAGTGCCGTCTTCGCAGCGATGGTTGGCACTAATGAATATTCAGGAATGTCTGTCCTGGGTCTTCGTTATACATTCTGCTAAGTTGTAACATTTCCATATATAGATGTTGTGTTGTACATTTCGGAGGTTGCAACAATTCCATATATAGATGTTGTGTTGTACATTTTTAAGATTGCAACATGTCCATATATAGATTTTGAGTGATAAATTATATTAGGTTGTAACATGTCCATATATATATATATAGATGTTGTATTGTAAATTCTATTAAGTTGCATCCTGTCCACATCTTGAAGTTGTTTTGTACATTTTGCGAGGTTGTAACATGTCCATATATAGATATTGTGTTGTACATTCTATTAAATTGTATCTTGTCCACATCTTAATGTTGTCAATACGGAGTCTCCGTTCTACATTCAGTTAGACATTCCTGACTCTATTTTAATTGTGCATGTCCGGAATCTTCCTTGTGCATCTTACTAGGCAGTATCCTGATCGTATGTTACATTCACTGTTCCTGTAGATCTCTGCCCCATACGAATTCTAATCCACAATTCTGCAATGACGCCAGTGCCCCGTCTCATGGACCAAGAGTACATACAACTGTGGATAGGTTGAGCTCCAGTGTCCTCTTGCACCCGCCTATATGTCCTGGTCCTCCATGTATGCCAGTCAGTACTCGAGTACTGTTGTTATTTAAGCAAATTAAGGGTGTTTAACGACGATGACGCTATGAATACGAAATCAATGATTGCTTGTGATTGTTGGCTGATGAAGGCGTTAAAACCTGCTGTGGATTCAATCCCTGACCATTGACTTCTCAGGCAACTACTATATTCCTAATGTTGTCCATTTTTATATTATATAGCGTGTCCTATAGTATCGACTTCTTTTCTTTCCTGACTATGAATGCCAGTCAATTTTTGTTAATCTCTACAAGTACTGGAGAGTGTCTGCCGTCACGGTCCATAACTTTAGTCAGGGAAAATCCTAACTGCACCTCCCCGTGGTAGAGGATGGGAAACACACCACGGTGTGGCTAACGTAGTCCCCGGAACCGATTATCCACCGGAATAATTGGGCAACTCTGCAGCTGAGCAAAGCAGGGCACTCACTTGTCCTGAAAGCCGGAAATTGTTATCGAAGGTGGAGGTAAAAGTCCTCCATGTGGATGTGTAAGGCAAGGGGAAACCGCCACATTATCTTCCCAAGATTTCATGAATAGTTATATATCAGAGCTTTCTTTGGTCATGTGAAGAGAAAAGAGGCATTGGAGAACATAGTGACGACTCGGAAGATCGAGGGGAAGAGAGGCAGAGGCAGACCAAGAGAAATGATGCTGGATGGATTGAGACGGTGACATAGAGGAATATCATCAGCAGAGTTGATCCAGAGCACTAAAGACCGAATTATGTGGAGAGACATGAACGCCTAAACCAGCTGACATGGCTCTTGATGATGATGATGATGATGATGATGATGATGATGATGATGATGATGATGATGATGATCTGTGAATTTAGTTCACACTCAATTTCTTGATCCCTTGAGCAAAACAGCATCTAGTTTATTCACTAATCATGCGCAGACTTCAGCAAGTGAATAAGTAACGTGCAGCCAGAAGAATTCCATGAAAAACATGTTGGGCAATTGAAGTAGCAACAACAGCGAGAACGAGTGAATAGAATTCACTGGTGGAAACATCCTGAATTATGTTTATGTTGTTGAATGTGTACATAAACAAATACATGAAACATAGCACTGGCTCGAGGTGATCAATCAATGGCTGCGTCCCCTGGCACTGGCCACACCATCCCATCTGACAACATAATTAAGTTGCGACCGGATATAATGGCACAGGACGGGGGGATTAATTTAAAACTCTCTTTACTATTGATTCCCATAGAATTATTTCATAATTACAACTCATTAGCTGTCTGCTGGAGAAATATACAGGCACGTGTGGGAAACTGTTAGATGGACTAGAGACTATTATTATTATTGTTATTATTATTATTTTCAACCCCTCCTCCCCCTCATCAGACGTGGCGCGCTCTACACACACACACCACACACACACACACACACACACACACACACACACCATACACATTACACGCACTTGTGATTGCGTGTGGCGCGGTGCAGAACCCGGTAACTAACATCGGGTCGGTGGTTCGATTCCTGGTGCCAGGTCTCTCATCCGGGTCTTTGCGAATCAAGACATTATGGTATAGGCGTACGTGTGTAAGCTTCTGTTCATGTTGAGAGTGTGTTTATATGGGGGGTGTGGTGTACGAACGTGCTACATGGGGGAAGTAGTTGTGTGCTGCCTATGTGTTTTTCTACACATGATAATATATTATTGTAAACACTGCCTATTCCATACACCTGACTCATTGTGCTTTCCTTTTTTTTAAAAATATTATCTGACGCTTCATATTGTGCACGCTCTCTCCGTCTCTCTCTCTCTCTCACTCCCTCTCTCTCCCGCTCTCTCCCCTCTCTCCTCTCTCTCTCTCTCCATTCTCTCTCTCTCCCCTCTTTCTCCACCCCCACCCCATCTCCCCCTCTCTCTCTCCCTCTCTCTTCACCCCACCCTCTCTTTGGAGAATGGAGAGAGAGAGAGAGAAGAGAGAGAGAGAGAGAGAGAGAGAGAGAGAGAGAGAATTCAGTGCTCGCATGTCCTGTAACATGCCATTCCATATTTTATTGTGTATTTTCATCTTTCACATTATCATTTTGTATGTATGACACTTGATTTTATCATGTATAATATAACATTACTGTAATGTGAGTGAGAGCGTTTGTGAGTGTGAGAGAGAGAGAGAGAGAGAGAGAGAGAGAGAGAGAGAGAGAGAGAGAGAGAGAGAGAGAGAGAGAGAGAGAGAGAGAGAGAGAGAGAGTTGAATTGCATCACTAATTTTTAAGTTACAAAATGTATATGTACAATTTTTCTCCATTTTCTTTACAATTTTACGACAATGCTCACGACAATCGTCACTGTATGTGTGTGTAAAGTGTGGGAGTTTGATCATAATAGTAGATTGGGGGGATCGGGGGATGTGTGTGTAGGTGGATTCGTGATGTGTGTGGGTGGGCTCAGGATGTGTGGGTGGGCGGGGTGGGTTTGTGTGAGTGGGTGGGGGATTTGTGTGTGGGTGGGTGTGGGATTTGTGTGTGGGTGCGTGCGAGATGTATGGGTGTATGGGGAGATGTGTTTTTGGGTGGGGATGTGTGTTTGTCTAGGTGGTTGTGGGTGAGTGGGTGGAGGAAGTTATGTTGGTGGATGATTGATGGTGGGTTATGGGATGGGTGGGGGTATATGTGTGGGTGGGGAGATATGTATGGGTGGCAGATGTGTGCAGGTGGGGGTGGTTGTGGGTTTGGGGATGTGTGTGTGGGTGAGGGATGTGTATGGGTGTGGGATGTTTGGGAGGATGGGTGGGGAGTGTGTGTGGGTGAGAGATGTGTGGGTGAATGTGTGTGGGGGATGTGTGTGGGTTGGGGAGGGTGCGTGATGGGGGTGGGTGATGGATTTGGAGATGTGTGTGTGGGTGGGGGATATGTCTGGCTGGGTGGGAGTGTGTGTGGCTGGATGGAGGATTATGTGTGGGTAGTGAGGGTGATTGTAGTTGGGGGATGTGTGGATGGGTAAGAGATGTGTGGATAGATGTGTGTGTGGGTGAGGGATGTGTCTTTGGGATGTGTGTGGGTGTGGTATTGTGTGGGAGGGGAGCTGGGTGTGGATAAATGATGTTTGTGTGGGTGGGTGCAGGTGTGGTTGGGTTTGTGGGTGGGTGAAGGATGTGTGTGAGGGTGGGGGATGGGTGGTTAGGATGTGTGAGTATGGGTGGGTAGATAGGAGATGTATGTGTTGATGAGTGGGTAAGGGATGTGTGGGTGTTAGTGGTTGAGGGATAAGTACGTGTGTCTAGGGATGTGTGAGGGGATGAATGTATGGGTTGTGTGTGCGTGGATGGGAGGTGTGTGTTTGTGAATGGGGAATGTGTTGGTGGGTGGGGATGTGTGTGAGGGATGTTTGTATGGGTGGGGAGATTGTGCGTGGGTGGGGATGTGTGTGTATATGGGTAGGGGTGTGTGGTTAAGGGATGTGTGGCTGGGGGAATGGGTGGATGGAGGATGTGTGGTTGGGTAGAGGATGTGTGGGTGGGTGATTGTATATGAGTAAGGGTGTGTGGTTAAGGTATGTTGGTTGGGGGATGGGTGGGTAGAGGATGTGTGGGTGGGTAGAGGATATGTGGGTGGGTGAGTGTGTGCAGGTTAGGAGATGGTGGGGGATGTTTGCAGGTGTGGGCTTGGGATCTGTGAGTGGGCTGGGGTAGATGGGAGATTATGTGGGTGAGTGCGGAATTTGTGTGTGGGTAGGTGCGGAATATGTGAGTTGACGGGGAGATGTGTGTGTGGCTGAGGAATATGTGTTTGGTTGAGTGGTTGGAGGTGTGTGGGTGGAGGAGGATATTGGATGAGTGATTGTTGGTGGGAAATGGGACGGGTAGAGGATATGTGAGTGGGTGGGGAGATGTGTGTAGGTGGGGGATGTGTGGGTTATTGAATGTATGTGTGCTTGGGGTGTGGGTGGATGGGATGTGTGGTGGGTGAGAGGTGTGTGTGGGCGGGGAGATGTGTAGGTGTAGGGATGTGGTGGAAAGGTGGGGGAATGTATTGTATGTGTGTGTGGTTGGGTGGTGGAGTTGGAGTGAATGGGGGATGTGTGGGTGGGTGGTGGATGTGTCTCATAACATAGTAATATGCATTGTTTATGTTTACAAAATTCACGTGACAATGTTTTTTTTTCCTATGCACTGTTGATGAAAGAAAGATGAGTGATTGGAAGGGCCGAATGTAAGACGGGCCTGCGTGCCCAATTTGTTACCCTTTGAAAATAAAGTCTGTTCGTTCGTTCGTTCGTTCGTTCTCTCTGCCACTCTCTCTCCATTCTCTCTCTCCCCTCTCTCTCTCTCACCTCTCTCCCTCTCTCTCCACCCACACCCCTCTCTCTCTCTCCCTCTCTCTCCACCCACCCCCTCTCTCTCCACCCACCCCCTCTCTGTCCACCCACCCCCTCTCTCCTCTCTCTCTCTCTCTCTCTCTCTCTCTCTCTCTCTCTCTCTCTCTCTCTCTCACACACACACACACACACACACACATGTATATTATTGCTGTAAGTTATTTTCCTGACCTTGCTATGGAACCCACGTTGATATTCCAAGCAATGTTTTGTTCAGTTTTTTGTCAATGCTTTCTGAACGCGACGTCAACGTTTCAGTCAAACTTAACGCATGTGTCATGATTGAACGCCAGAGTGCCTCGCCATCAACGAACCGGAAGTTTCATTGCGAGCGCTTTTTCCTTTCTGCAACGTTGACTTTTCTTTCTCTCAGCTCTCTCTCTCTTTCTCTCTCTCTCTCTCTCTCTCTCTCTCTCTCTCTCTCTCTCTCTCTCTCTATATATATATATATATATATATATATATCTATATATATATATATATATATATATATATATATATATATATATACAGAGGAACCTCGGTTTTCGTTGACTTCGGTTGTCGTCGATTTCCGTTTTCGTCGATTTGTTTCTCGAAAAATTTGTCTCGATTTTTGTCGGTTGCCTCGGATTTCGTCGGAGCGCTCACGTGGCCTCGCTGCTACTTTTGCGAAAACAAAGGGACCCGCTTACTTCTGCTCAAGTTGTTGTTTCTCGTTGTGTGATCATCACTTGCTAATAAGTTAACCCTTTCCTTTTAGCTCCATCATGGGACCAAAGAAAATATCCAGAACCAGCAGCCCTTCGAAGAAGAAGACCAGGAACACGATCAAGTTGAAGAAGGAAATCATTGAAAAACACGAGAGCGACATTCAGATTGCTGAAATCGTCAGCATGTACGGGAAGTCGCCATCAACGAAAGCTCCATTGTTGCCAAAAAAAGAAAGAAGTAAAGGAGGCTAATGTAGCGAAAGACATGAATGTGCTAACGAAACAGAGATCGCAAACAGTTGATGATGTCGAACAGTTATTATAAATTTTGATAAACCAAAACCAGTTAGGTGGTGATTCTGTTTCGGAGAGTAATTATATGTGTAAAGGCCAGATTGTTGTGCACCGATCTCATTAAGAAAATTTCTGGATGAGAGCTAGTGTACTTAATGATGTTAAGGCCAGCAGAGTATGGTTTGAAAAACTCAAGAGGCGCACTGGTATACAAAAGACAAGACGACCAAGAAGGGAATTGACACCAGATAGTGCCTTGATGCTTAAGGTCCTCATGGAGGGGAATTCTCCATCTAAACAATAATATCTACACCTCTCTCTCCCCTCCTCGCCGTCTTCCATACGCCAAGAAGTGTCTTCAGAAAGGTAAATCTCAAGTGAAATGTTCATTTATTCTTTAGTCTTTTATAGTCATTTTATATTAATTTCTTATTGGTTTCTAGTATTTAAAATGATATTTATTCTCTATAAAATGTGATACGTACAATGAAACCTCGATTAACCGTCACTAGTCTGACCGACAGTTTCTGTTATCCGTCATCGTTCTTTAAGAAAATGGGGGGGGGATGGGGGGGGGGGGGGGGGTTGATAAAACATAAAGGACGCTATTTAAAGTCGCCACTGCCTGGGCTGACCTTACAGAGTCTAACCTAAAGAATGGGTGGAATAAATTCTTGCCTCAACCTATTGACGAAACAAGGATCTGAGTCTGTTAGTGTTGACGAAAGTGTGCAACAATGTTTGACTAAACAGTGAAAACATTAGGCCAGAAGAAGTAACAGGATTGGTCGGAATGTGGCAAAATGGATGGAGGATTTGAAATTTACAACGATGATGAAATTGTTTTTAATGTGACTACCATTAAAGAAGAAGAAAAAATTGATGACAATGAAGGATCACACATTAACCAAAAACTTACAACTAGCCACTCCTGGTTTGACATACAAGAGGAAGAAAATGCACCACATATCCTACTTCTGCGTAAGCTACAGAACATCGCGCGCAAAAAATTTCGAGCCTCATTGACACAGAAGGAGATGACAGATTATGTTTAAAAAAACGTAGCTTTATAGTATTACAATACATTTATGTACATTACTACACTGCTATTGAAGATTATATTGATCGTTTTGTAGAATTAAATACAATATATATGTATTATTCACATTTAAAGGATTATATTTCTATTTTCGTCCTAAGCCCGCAGTGAAATCACATTACATATGTATCAAGAGATTTATGTTATCCGTCTATTTGGTTATCTGTTACAGCCCTGGTCCCGATAATGACGGTTAATCGAAATTTTCATGTATTTCGGAGTGTCTAGAACGAATTAATTGGATTTACATTGATTCATATGGAAATAATTGCTTCGGTTTTCGTCGGTTTCGGTTTTCGTCGATTGTTTTCGGACGGATTATAGACGACAACCGAGATTTCATAGTTTCACATCTGTCCAGTACAAACGGGGCTTAGTACGGACTCTGTTTGGCCGTGATAGGAAGATATGCACCCAGGACAGACTGACAGAGCAAATTGAAACTCTGAAGAATGTCCTACATCTGAATGGGTACTCCACAGAATTTATAAAGCGCCACTGCCAACAGCCGAAATCAAAACCAGACGTAACTAAAGTCCCTAAGCTCAAGGTATTTATCCAGCTAATCTGTCGAGGGGATGACGTAATGCAACGTCTACAGGACCGGCTCATTACAGCAGTTGGCCGAACATTCTGTGCTACAACTCCAGTTATTAGGTACAGAACCATACCTATTCCCATCCCAGCAGTAAAACACTATACCCCTCTGTACGCCAAATTGCATTTAAAAAAAACAAACAACGTCCAATTGCATTTACCAATTCAAATGCAGGTGCGAGTCTACCTACATCGGCAGAACAGATCGGCAGTTACACAGCAGGGTTGTTGAACATATACCCAGCTGGATTGACAAGATACTACACACAGGCGATAGGATCATGGGAAGGCTGACACATCACAATTATAACCTTCCGGCGTCGTCCATTGCACGTCATGTCTTGGAAACCGGTCATGTAATTGATAGAGACAGCGCTTTTCGCGTGTTGTTTCATACATAAAATAGTCCTATGTTAAAGTTTGCAGAAGCCATAATCATTAATCTGCATAGTCCAATTTTGAGCAAACAGAAAGACAGGATAGTCCATTTAAAAGTACCACGGTACACAATTGATATTACTATGCGAACATGTGAATATTTCAGCTCGGACGATGTAACTAGTTATTTTACTCTACGTTGTGTGACTTCTGCAATATGTACCTGACGAGGTGCAGCGAAATATGCCAGGCAATAAATCGTATATTCTATGGTTTGTGTCTTCATTATTCAAATATACCCATCTATTATTGTTCTCTCCAAACGCTCGTGATGTTTCAAGTGACCAAAATATTTCAATTTTCTTTGTTTTATCATCTTTAATAGACAAACTTCTTCAATATTTAGCTTTTGAAGTATGAATTCATTTGTTCTTTTCTTTATCCAAAATATAATCAGAACTCGTTTATAACATTTATATTCAAAGGCTTTATGCACTGCTCAAGTTGGTTAGTAAGTGTCCAGGTCTGACATCTACTACAACTACTACTACTACTACTACTACTACTACTACTACTACTACTACTACTACTACTACTACTACTACTACTACTACTACTACTACTACTACTACTACTACTACTACTACTACCACTACTACTACTACTACTAAAATAACAGCTACTACTATCACTACTAATACCACCACTACTACTACTACTACTACTACTACTACTACTACTACTACTACTACTACTACTACTACTACTACTACTACTACTACTACTTCTACTACTACAACTACTACTGCTGCTACTACTACTGCTAATACTACTACTGCTACTACAACAACAACAACTTCTACTACTACTACTAGTAGTGCTGCTGCTGTATTACTACTACTTATGCTAATACTAATCCTACTACTAATACAACTACTACATACTGCTACGACAACAACAACAACAACAACAACAACAACCAAAACTACAACTACTACTAATACTACAACTACTACTAATACTACAATTACTACTAATACTACAACTACTATTACAACTATAACTACTACTAATACTACAACTACTACTAATACTACAACTACTACTACAACTACAACTGCTACTAATACTACAACTACTACTAATACTACAACTACTAATAATACTACAAATACTACTAATACTACAACTACTAGAACTACAACTACTACTACAACTACAACTACTACTACTTCTACAACTACTACTACAATTACAACTACTACTAATACTACAACTACTACTAATACTACAACTACTACTAATACTACAACTACTACTAATACTTCAACTACTACTACTAATACAACAACTACTAAAACCACTTGTTCTCCATGTGGAATAATTATATACGACGACATCCCCACATAATATTTTCAAGCGCGTGATTAACTGTCGGAGAAACCCTCATTTTAATTTCTCGTTGACATTTACTGACTAATAAAACCAGCTGGTAATGTGGTCCGTTGGTTCGATCGTTGCCTGTCAGCTCGGAAGTGTGTCAATACACCTGTATTTTGATTATAATGATTGATATGTGAGCACCTGTTACACGCACTCCGCGACATCGCATACCTTCTGCATGACAATCTACTACTGCTGCTGCTGCTGCTGTTTCTGCTGTCTTGTTTGTTGGGCGAGTGGGCGAGCATTTGTGTCGCAGTTTCTCAGGTAGATCGTTGGGTTTCGATGTTTCGTTGCTTTGTTGTGTGTTCCTGGGATTCATTTACTTCATTGAGATGCTGTTCCATTGTAAGCAATGTTAGTGTTTCTTTTACAACAATCTTATTGTGCCTACTACTGTCATTACCGATAGCAGAATCTTATTACTATGTCAACTACTGTCACTACTACTACTACTACTACTACTACTACTACTACTACTACTACTACTACTACTACTACTACTACTACTACTACTACTACTACTACTGCTGCTGCTGCTGCTGCTGCTGCTACTGCTGCTGCTGCTGCTGCTACTACTACTACTACTACTACTACTACTACTACTACTACGACTACTACTACTACTACTACTGAGAGTGTATATAGCATTGTGTGTGTCCTTTCCCTAATAACAGTCCTACTACTACTACTACTACTACTACTACTACTACTACCACTACTACTACTACTACTACTACTACTACTACTACTACTACTACTACTACTACTACTACTACTACTACTACTACTCAGTGTCCTTTCCCTAATACCAGTCCTACTACTACTACTACTACTACTACTACTACTACTAATACTACTACTACTACTACTACTACTACTACTACTACTACTACTACTACGACTACTACTACTACTACCACCACCACCACTACTACTACTACTACTACTACTACTACTACTACTACTACTACTACTACTACTACTACTACTACTACTACAACTACAGCTGCTACTACTACTACTACTACTGCTACTACTACTACTGCTACTGCTGCTAATGCTACTATTACTGCTACTAGTACGGCTGCTGATTTCTTGTTTGTTGAGCGAGGGGGCGAGCATTTGTGTCGCAGTTTCTCAGGTAGAACGTTGTGATTCGATGTTTCGTTGCTTTATTGTGTGTTCCTGGGATTCATTTACTTCATTGAGATGCTGTTCCATTGTAAGCAATGTTAGTTTTAATCTTTTACAACAATCTTATTATTATGTCAACTACTGTCATTACCCAGAGCACAATCTTATTATCATGGAAGTACTGTCATTACCCATAGCACAATGTTATTATTATGTCAAATACTGTCATTATTGATAGCACAATCTTTGACAACTAGCACCTTACTCTCTTGATAGACGATAGTTTGTTACATTATGCATAAAAAAGGCATAATAACTACAACCCGTGGCGGTAGGGAATGTGACTGATCAGCCCAATTCTCGCAGTAAATGTTCGTCCACAATGGATGCATGTGGACACATGGTCTTTGTCCGATAGAGAGGTATAATTCCATACCGACGACTACTACTACTACTACTACTACTACTACTACTACTACTACTACTACTACTACTACTACTACTACTACTACTACTACTACTACTACTACTACTACTACTACTACTACTACTACTGAGTAGCAGTTGTAATATTAGCAGAAGCAGAAGCAGCAGCAGAAGCAGCAGCAGCAGTAGTCCTCCTACTGCTTGCTTCTGCTGCTGCTATTACTACTACAACTCTGTATTGCTAATTGATTTTCAACATTAGATGTATATTTATTGTCGACTTCTATAACTTTCTTTCTTTCAACACATGTTTCCATTACTCTGGTATACCAGTCTGTGGTTCTCTGCTCTTCTCTTTCTTCATCACTACACTTTTACTTTATTTGTAATTACTCCAAGGTTGTTGTCTGGGTTGTGGTGTGTGTTTACTCCACTCTCTGGGCGTGTTATTACAAATATTTCACTTGCCTCTTTTTTATGTCTTTTATTAACTTTCTTTTCATTCCCATTTTTCTACAACCTCTGTATGTCATTGTTTTAGTGTCTATGAAAGACGACATATTCTTCTGTATATCCACACATCCAAGGCCTCTATTCAACTTCCTAATTGCTTGTTCATTGTCCAGGCTTCCGCGCCATACAGTGGTGCTGAAATTACAAAACATCTGATAATTCTCATTTTTAATGCACTGTTAATCTCTCTAGATGTTAATACTGATTTCATGACGGACAGATAGAGAGAGAGAGAGAGAGAGAGAGAGAGAGAGAGAGAGAGAGAGAGAGAGAGAGAGAGAGAGACAGAGAGAGAGAGAGACTGGGACAGACTGAGAAAGATACTGAAAGCGAGAGAAAGATATAGAGAGACAGAGAGAGAGAGAGAGAGAGAGTGGGAGAGAGAAAGACAGAGAGACTAAGTTAGAGAGATAGAGTTAGAGACTGAGAGAGACTGAGAGAGAGAGAGAAAGAGACAGAGAGAGAGAGAGAGACTGCGAGACAAGACACAAACAGAGAAGAGATGCAGGGAGAGCTACAGCAAACATGATCATTACCAATGACACTAAAACATTATGCAAACATGATCATTACCAATGACACTAAAACATTATGCAAACATGATCATTGCCAATGACACTAAAACATTATGCAAACATCGTTTGCGGACAGAAATGGACATTTGTGACTTGGCACATACCGTTGTGAAAGTGGTCTTTCGTATTTAGGATTAAATAGTTACTTTAGTCCCAGAAATATAATACAACAAAATCCAGCCCTTTGAGAGCCAATCACCGATCGATCCTGTAATCATACCAGATGTACGTTTCAGACATTGCTCCCTGTAAATACATCTATTTTCTATACAATTACCATCTCTGTTTGTCTCAGCAATTTTCCAGGCAATTTTAGAAATGTGATGTTTTAGGTAATAGGTTTCAAAACACACTACAATCATCTGCCACTTTGCAATTTAGTGACGTGGTTGGAAAACGGCGTCGATATTTAGTGAGCTGGTTTCAGGGTGGACAGACGTGAACGTCCAGCATTATTTGTCTTCTGTTTGTGTCCCTGTTTGTCTTCTGTTTGTGTCCCTGTTTGTCTACTGTTTGTGTCCCTGTTTGTCTTCTGTTTGTGTCCCTGTTTGTCTTCTGTTTGTGTCCCTGTTTGTCTTCTGTTTGTGTCTCTGATTGTCTTCTGTTTGTGTACCTGTTTGTCTACTGAATATGTCTCTTTTTGACTTATGTTTGTTTTCGTGGTTGTCTTCTGTTTGTATCACTGTTTTTCTTCTGTTTATATCCCTTTTTGTCTTCTGTTTGTGTCCCTGTTTTTTCTTCTGTTTGAGTCCCTGTTTGTATCCCCGTTTGTCTTTTGTTTATGTACCTTTTTCATCTGTTTGTTTCCCTTTTTGTCTTCTGTTTGTGTCCCTGTTTATCTTCTGTAATTGTCCCTGTTTGTCTTCTGTCTGTGTCCCTTTTGTTTGTCTTATGTTTGTGCCCCTGATTGTCTTTTGTTCGTGTCCCTGTTTGTCTTGTGTTTGTGTCCTTGTTTATTTTCTGTAATTGTCCCTGATTGTCTTATGTCTGTGTCCCTGTTTGTCATATGTTTGTGTCCCTGTTTGTCTTCTGTCTGTGTCCCTGTTTGTTTCCCTTGATGTCAGGGTAGGCAATAGATTGCATGATGTATTGCCTGGCATGTGTGGCTGCATCTCTTCATGTGAACACGGCAGAGTTATATATCGTATGACGTGAGTACAGGAAACATACTTTAGCTGAGACCATTAAAACATAAAGTCACGTGTATTGTATGAGTGTGGAACATCGGTTATCCCCTCTGTAATTGCACATTTAACACGAACACTTTCTGACTGCATGAAACCGGATGGAACCGACCAATTGCCACCGCTTCATTATATTGGAGCAATCATATAATGTGCGCCGAAAAAAAAGTATAGGAAACGCTTTTTCTTTGTTATCGAAACAATCTTCTAGAATTGTTTGATGTACGTCGAAAAAAGTATAGGGATCGCTTTTTCTTTGTTAACATTACGGCCATAGTTTATGGCGTGTTGGGAAAACGACGAGGAGAGCGTTGTATGGCTTTTCTACAGCACGGGGATCCACGAAGACTGATTAACTCTCTTTTCCACCCACACAGGTACATGTTGGGCTACTCGATATGCTACTTGTCTGTCCGTTCTACCTGACTAAGTTGCTTGGGCCTCACATTGGAAATGATAAATGCAATTTGATTTGGTGTCCGAAGACAATTATTCTTTCACAGAAGGAGTTCGTATCCAGGTGGTATTATAACTCGTACAGAACGGTTTAAAAACACAAAGAAGCAGCACAGAAAGGGCAGCTGAACATAAAGTTAAAAGAACAGATAAACAACACATATATTAGAAGTTGATAGACTGACTGAAATAAAGAAACAATGACCGGGCGACAGTACATATAGCGGGTCAACGACAGTCAGACAAACAGCCATACATAATTAAAGAAAGAAAAAACAGATAGACAGATATAATTAAAGAAAGACACACTCAAACATAAAGACAGACAGACAG
>JACEFZ010024179.1:5000-12500 GCA_014155875.1 Cepaea nemoralis | reverse complement strand
AACCCACAACCTTCGGAGCACGAGTCAAACGGCTTAACCACTTCACCACAGTCAAAGCACCGACATTCCTTATAGCAGAAAATAGGAAGAACTAACAAAAATAAACGATAAACGACATCCGTATCTTAGGTTACATGAGAAGAGAATAAATAAAACAACAAAATATCCAGAACACCTTGAAGGCTCGTCGTACAAGATGACAGAATACAGAAAACCGTTACTAAAGTAAGCAATTCGGAGTGGCATAGACAGACAGAAAGTTTTGATTGTAACGTGAACAACGACTGTCTGCCTAGCATTAATCGGAGACTCCTGAGTGTCGTCGACTCCCGTGGGTCGTCGCTGGAGCTACAGTGTTCGTGCTTTGTGCGACGCTTACCGCGCTGCGGAAAGATACTGATCCATATGGGATAAAATCCTGATGCAGTGAAGTCGACCCTGTCGACCTTTAAGCGACTTTTAAGACTAATAAAACCTTCACATTTGCTCGAAATCTCATGGTAGAAGAGGAAAGACTGAGACAATCTTTAATTTACCTCACAACATAGGGTTGAAAAAGAGTAGAGAAACATTTTAACTTATCTCACAACTGAGTGTAGACGAGGAAATACTCAAGAAAACTGTAACACGCCTCACAATTCAGGATAGAAAAGAATAGTGCAAAGAAAGTATAACAAACCACACAAATCAGGGTAGAAGAGAATAGTCTAAAGAAATCTGTAACATAACACAAAATTGAGGGTAGAACAGGAAATACACAAGAAAATGTGTTCTTGTGATTAAAGAAAATGTTAACTTACTTCGACGCATATAAAATTGCCCGGTTAATTTATAGGTATTGCCTTCAGCTTACGTCCAAACGACGAGGATGTGAGCCGAGCATCCGATCACTATTGCCCACATAGAAAGGTTCACAACGATGTCGTACTATTTTAATTTTAATGTTGCATATCCCTTGCAGGACTTTGCAGTCAACACCAGCATTCAGCTGCTGTTGATGTACTAGGCAAATTTTACGTTCAGTAGTTTACCATTTCTTTCTGAACGACCGGCTCCCATACCAATACGTTATAACACAACGCGACACGGTCTGCTGCACAAATCGGTCGCTGCTTCGTTTCGAACGCCTGGTAAGCGGCTCACGAAACGCGTTCGCAAGCCTTTGGCCACGGAGCCGGCTTAGGAAATTATCGTACTATTGGCTGGTCTGAATGTCCACATAGAAAGGTTCACAGCGATGCCGTACTATTGGTTGGTCTGAATGTCCACATAGAAAGGTTCACAGCGATGCCGTACTATTGGCTGGTCTTAATGTCCACATAGAAAGGTTCACAGCGATGCCGTACTATTGGTTGGTCTGAATGTCCACATAGAAAGGTTCACAGCGATGCCGTACTATTGGTTGGTCTGAATGTCCACATAGAAAGGTTCACAGCGATGCCGTACTATTGGCTGGTCTGAATGTCCACATAGAAAGGTTCACAGCGATGCCGTACTATTGGTTGGTCTGAATGTCCACATAGAAAGGTTCACAGCGATGCCGTATTATTGGCTGGTCAGAATGTCCACATAGAAAGATTCAAAGCGGTGCCGTACTATTGGCTGGTCTGAATGTCCACATAGAAAGATTCACAGCGATGCCTTACTATTGGTTGGTCTGAATGTCCACATAGAAAGATTCACAGCGATATCGTACTATTGGTTGGTCTGAATGTCCACATAGAAAGGTTCACAGCGATGCCGTACTATTGGCTGGTCTGAATGTCCACATAGAAAGATTCACAGCGATGCCGTACTACTGGTTGGTCTGAATGTCCACATAGAAAGGTTCACAGCGATGTTACAAATGTCTGTGGTTAGTGCAATATCCCGCGTTTACTATTGGTCCGTGGTTAGTGCAATATTCTGTCTTTACTATTATCCCGTGATTAGTGCAATATTCTGTCTTTACTAATGTCCCGTGATTAGTGCAATATTCTGTCTTTACTAATGTCCCGTGATTAGTGCAATGTCTTTACTATTTTCGTGTGGTTAGTGCAATATTCTGCCGTTACTATTGTCTTGTAGTTAGTGCAATGTCCTGTCTTTACTATTGTCCCGCGGTTAGTGTAATATCCTGCCTTTAATATTATCGTGTGGTTAGTGAAATATTCTGCATTCACGATTGTCTTGTGGTCAGAAATTACTTTAGTCAGGTATGATTTCTTTCCCGCCCGGCTCATGGAAGGACATGTCACCAGACAATAGGAATCATAAAATACATGTCTTGGGTCTGGCACAAGAAAGCAGACATCGCCGAGAGCCACCACATCCATGGAATTTTCATTAGTCAGAAAATATTGACCCTAGAACCATGTCCTGAATATATTACAATAACAATTAGATAGGTTTCTTTACATTGTTGCAGCTACAAAGTAAATGTGTGAATCTGTTATCATTGTGTACACACACACACACAACACGCACACACACACACTTATACACACAAACACCCACACACAATCAACACACCGAGGTCCTTGTCAATGTGTTGGAGCCTGTAGGTTGTATTATTTCTGTGAGAAGTGAACAATGACGTCACCCCCCCCCATTGCTAATTAGGATGTGTCGTAGAGCAAGAACAAGGGCTCAACCATGAAAGTCAGGCGGTGGCGAAACCACCGCCGGAATCATTCATGTGAATATGTTATTCTTCATCACCACAATTTTCATCATCACCACAATTTTCATCATCACCACAATTTTCATCATCACTATAATTGCTGTATCATCACATTCATAACATCATAAGCGTCCACTAGTATTAGTCACTATCATCAGCACACGACCATGTTTCAGTTCTAACATCATAATCATAAGCAGCTTCCGCCCGATCATATAAGCATTATCACTTTCCTGATCATCCTAGTTTATGATTTTTCTTTTTTATTTTTCTTTATGCATTTTGTCCTTTATATTTTTTTCTGATTTTTCATATCTGTCCCCTTTTTGTCCTTGATGTGATTTCTGTTTTCAAATTTTGTCCCTTGATTGTCCTGTTATATTTCTTTTTTATTGCATATCTGCCCCTTATTGTCCTTTTAGTATTTTCTTTTCTGTTTTTCTATTTGTCCCCTTGTTTACCTGTTAATATTCTGTTTTTATATCTGTCCCTATTGTCCTGTTAGTATTCTTTTGTATTTCTTCCCCCTTTTGCTAAATGTTCATTTTTTTGTCTATTCTGCACTGATTGTCCCTTGTAGTTATTTTTATGTTTTACTGTCACCGATTGTACTTTATTGCCTTTTTTTTTATTATTGATTACTTTGTAGTTTTTATTGTTCTATAGAAATTTTGTCCTTGAAAACATTCGTTTTAACCCAAACATGTCCCTTTTGGGCACAAATTGCAACCCCCTTGATTGACCTGTTAGTATGTTATTTTTTTGAAATTGTACCTTGATTAAATTTTTGGGGTTTTCTTTTTTCAAGTCACCTTGAACCGGTATCATTCTGAAATTTTAATCTGCACCCATTTACCATACATTTCTATTTTTTCTTCCCTTGATTGCCTGTAGTATTTATGTCTGTATTTTAATGTCACCATATACCTTTTTTTCCCTTTTATTTTCATCTGTCACCTTATTGAAACCTGATTTTTCATGTATTATTTTTCACCCCTTTTACCTTAATTTTTTTATTTCATACTGCCCTTGTTTACCTTTTATTCATTTCTTATTGTTCTATTCTTCACCCCTTTTTACTGTTTGTTTTTTTTTTTATACTGTACCCTGATTTCCTTTAGTATTTCATTCTTTTTATATTTCACCCTGTTGTTACTTTTATTTCATTATTTTCTTATCGTCCCCCTTTGTTGTAGTTTGTTTTTTTTTTTTATATCTGTCACCCTTGATTGTACCTGTTAGTATGTTCATTTTTTGTTTATTTGTCCCCCTGATTTCCTTTAGTATGTTCATTTCTGTATTGTTTTCTGTCACCCTTGATTGTCCTGTTTTTGTTCATTCTGTATTGTTTATATCTGTCCCCTTGTTGCCTTTGTATTTCATTTCTTATTGTTCTATATTTTCACCTTGTTGTCCGTTGTTTTTTTTTTTTTTATATCTGTCACCCCTGATTTTTTTTTGGTGTTCTTTTGTTTGTTCTATATCTGTCACCCCTTTGTACCTTTTTGTTTTTCTGTATTTTCTATATTGTCCCTTGATTTACTTTGTGTGTTTTTTATTGTTCTATATCTGTCCCCTTGATTGTCCTTTGGTATTTTTTTTTTTTCTATTTCCCCCTGATTTCCTTTAGTATTTCTTTCTGTATTGTTCTATATCTGTCCCCTTATTGTCCTGTTAGTATGTTTTTCTGTATTGTTCTATTCTTCCCCTTTATTGTACCTTGTGTATGTTTCTTTTTTCTATATTGTCACCCTTGTTGTACCTGTTTATGTTCTTTCTTTATTTTCTTTCCCCCTTGTTGTACCTGTTATGTTCATTTCTGTATTGTTCTATTCTGTCACCCTTTTTCCTGTTATATTTTTCTTTTTTTTTCTATATTGTCCCCTTATTGTCCTTTTGTTTTCTGATTGTTCTTATCTGTCACCCTTTTGTACCTTTTATTGTTCATTTCTGATTGTTCTATTGTCCCCTTTTGTACCTTTTATTGTTTCATTCTTATTGTTCTATATCTGTCACCCTTGATTGTACCTGTTAGTATGTTCATTTCTTTATTGTTCTATATCTGTCACCCTTGATTGTACCTGTTAGTATGTTCATTTCTGTATTGTTCTATATCTGTCCCCCTGTTTTCCTTTATTTCTTTCTGTTGTTTTATTTCCCTTTTTCCTTTATTGTTCATTTTTTATTGTTTATTTCCCTTGATTGTACTGTTAGTATTCATTTCTGTATTGTTCTATATCTGTCACCCTTGATTGTACCTTGTAGTATGTTCATTTCTGTATTGTTCTATATCTGTCACCCCTGATTGTACCTGTTAGTATGTTATTTTTTTTTCTTATTCTTCCCTTTTGTACCTTTTTTTCTTTTGTTTTCTTTTGTCACCCTTGTTTACCTGTATTTTTCTTTTTATTGTTTTTTTCCCTTGTTTACCCTTGTTTTATTTTTTTTTTCTTATTCCCCCCTTATTTACCTTTATTTTTCTTTTTTTGTTCATTCTGTCCCCTTATTGTACCTGTTGTATGTTTTTTTTATTTTCATTCTGTATTGTTTATTTTATTTTTTTTCTTATTGTTCATTTGTATTGATTGTATTTTTGGTTTTTTGTTTTTCTTATTGTCCCTTATTGTACCTTTATTTTTCTTTTTATTTTCATTCTGTCCCCTTATTGTACCTTTATTTTTCTTTTTTTTTCTTATTCCCCCCTTATTGTACCTGTTGTATGTTATTTTGTTTTTCTTATTCCCCCCTTATTGTACCTGTTGTATGTTTTTCTTTTTTTTATTTCCCCTTGATTGTACCTTTAGTTGTTCATTTCTTATTGTTCTATATCTGTCACCCTTGATTGTACCTTTAGTTGTTCATTTCTTTTGTTCAAATTTTCACCCTTGATTGTACCTGTTAGTATGTTCATTTCTTTTTTTTATACTGTCCCCCTTGATTGTACCTTTAGTTGTTCTTTCTGTATTGTTCTATACTGTCACCCTTGATTGTACCTGTGTTGTTCATTTTATTGTTCTATATCTGTCACCCTTGATTGTACGTTAGTATGTTCATTTCTTTTTGTTTATATCGTCCCCCTTTGATTGTCCTGTTTGTTCATTTCTGTATTGTTTATTTTCCCCTTTTTACCTTTTAGTATTTTCTTTTCTTATTGTTCTATATCTGTCACCCTTGATTGTACCTGTTAGTATGTTCATTTCTTTTGTTCTATATCTGTCACCCTTGATTGTACCTTTTAGTTTTCATTTCTGTATTGTTTATATCTGTCACCCTTGATTGTACCTGTTGTATTTTCTTCTTATTGTTCTTATCTGTCACCCTTGATTGTACCTTTAGTATGTTTTTTCTGTTTTTTTTTTCCCCCCTGTTGTCCTTTTATATGTTTTTTTTTTTTTATTTCCCCTTTTTTTTTTTTTTTCTGTATTGTTCTATATTTCCCCTTTTTCCTTTTGTTGTTCATTCTGTATTGTTCTATATCGTACCCTTGTTTGTACCTGTTAGTTGTTCTTTTCTGTATTGTTCATATCTGTCCCCTTTTTTACCTGTTATTTGTTCATTTCGTATTTTCTATATTTTCCCCCCTTTTCCTTTAGATGTTCATTTCTGTATTGTTCTATATCTGTCACCCTTGATTGTACCTTTTAGTAGTTCATTTTGTTTTGTTCTATATCTGTCACCCTTGATTGTACCTTTTAGTTGTTCATTTCTGTATTTTTTATATCTGTCACCCTTGATTGTACCTTTAGTTTTCATTTCTTATTTTTATATCTGTCCCCCTTTGATTGTCCCTTTAGTATGTTCTTCTGTTTTTCTATATCTGTCCCCTTGATTGTACCTTTTAGTATGTTCATTCGTTTGTTCTATATCTTCACCCTTGATTGTACCTTTAGTTGTTTCATTTCTGTATTTTTCTATATCTGCCCCCCTTGATTGTACCTGTTTATGTTCATTTCTGTATTGTTCTATATCTGTCACCCTGATTGTACCTTTAGTTTTTCATTCTGTTTGTTCTATATCTGTCCCCTTGATTGTCCCTGTTAGTATGTTCATTTCTGTATTGTTCTATATCTGTCCCCCTTGTTGTCCCTGTTTTGTTCATTTCTGTTTGTTTATATCTGCCCCCTGATTGTTTTTTGGTTTCATTTCTGTATTGTTCTTATCTGTCCCTTTTTCCCTGTTAGTATGTTCATTTCTTTTGTTCTATATCTGTCCCCCTTATTTACCTGTTGTTGTTCATTTCTGTATTGTTCATATCTGTCCCCTTGATTTACCTTTAGTTGTTCATTTCTGTATTGTTCTATATCTGTCACCCTTGATTGTACCTGTTAGTATGTTCATTTCTGTATTGTTCTATATCTGTCACCCTTGATTGTACCTGTTAGTATGTTCATGTCTGTATTGTTCTATATCTGTCACCTTGATTGTCCCTTGTTAGTGTTCATTTCTGTATTGTTCTATATCTGTCACCCTTGATTGTACCTGTTAGTATGTTCATTTCTTATTGTTCTATATCTGTCACCCTTGATTGTACCTGTTAGTTGTTCATTTCTGTATTGTTCTATATCTGTCACCCTTGATTGTACCTGTTAGTATGTTCATTCTGTATTGTTCTATATCTGTCACCCTTGATTGTACCTGTGTAGTATGTTCATTTCTGTATTGTTCTATATCTGTCACCCCTGATTGTACCTGTTAGTATGGTTCATTTCTGTATTGTTCTATATCTGTCACCCCTTGATTGTACCTTGTTAGTGATGTTCATTTCTGTATTGTTCTATTATCTGTCACCCTGATTGTACCTGTTAGTTGTTCATTTCTGTATTGTTCTATATCTGTCA
>JACEFZ010024178.1:0-49873 GCA_014155875.1 Cepaea nemoralis | reverse complement strand
CAGTGATGATTTTAAAGTGAAGGAGGTGGGCATGATTGTCACCACATACCACAGGAGTGCTGGTTGGCTTATACAAGTATGGTTCCGCTACCGTATGCCCAGTGTGTAATTTTTAATCTTAAGGTTTCTTGATTGTCTTATGTTCACATTGTGTTTCTCAACCCCTATCTCTTTCTGGACAATTAGTAAACAGGTGAAAAAATCCCTGGAAGCCTTACGGATGTGGTTTTATAGAAGAATACTGAAAATTAATTGGACAGGCAAAATGAGCAATCAGGACATTTGGAAGGAAGCTAAGTCGCAAAGACAACTTATTACAAACATCAGAAAGAGGTCGGGAGTCTCCATGGTGAAGTGGTCAAGCCGTTTGACTCAGGCTCCGAAGGTTGTGGGTTCGATTCCGGGCAGCATCCTTCGGTTCACAAGTAAAATTTTTTGGAGACTCCTGTGGGTCGTCGCTAGAGCTACAGAGTTCATGCTTTGTGCAACGCTTTCTGCGCTGTGGAAAGAGACAGAGCCATATGGGATAAAACCCGGTGCAATGAAGTCAACCCTGTCGACTTTTAAGTGACTTTCTTTTTGTCAGAAAGAGGCAGTCGCTGTTTTCTGGCCACGTTATAAAAAGACAAAACTGAAAGATGTCGTGACAGCCGGAAAGATTTGCTGAAAGAGAGATAGAGGAAGACAGCAGGAGAAGATTCTTGACAGTCATGTGTCATGGCATGGAAGGGAATCGACACACAAATTGATTCATGTCTTCAGAGATCACAGTTTGTGGAGAGGCATGACCACACCAGCCGGCTGTCCAATTAATTTTCAGCATTCTTCTATCTATATAAGTGAATGTAAACACAGAAGTCACAAACAATATGTTGTATGATTTATTGCCTGGCATATTACGTTGCATCTAGTCAGGTGCATACTGCAGAGTTATATATCATATCTTCTTCTTCTTCTTCTTCTTCTTCTTCTTCTTCTTCTTCTTCTTCTTCTTCTTCTTCTTCTTCTTCTTCTTCTTCTTCTTCTTCTTCAGCATTCCGAGCCATTGAGGTTCTTTGCTGCAGATATAATCCGTCTCCATTCGTCTCTCTGGTTGACCTTCTCTTGCCAGTCGTTGATTCCAAGTGCTTGTAGGTCTGTATTTATATTATCTTTCCACCGTCTTCTTGGTCTACCTCGGGGTCTACGGTCATATGAAGTGGATAAATGAATAATAAGTAAGCTGACAGCCTTTCCTCATTAAAAAACTAATTGAAAGATGCTTGTTTTACATGGGTCACTGTAGTCTCCATGGCGAAGTGGTCAAGCCATCTGACTCGTGCTCAGAAGGTTGTGGGTTTGATTTCAGGCCGCATCTTTCAAGTGCATTTTTTCGGAGACACCTGAGGATCATCGCTGGAGCTACGGAGTTTGTGCTTAACGCTTTTGGCAGCCTGGGCTGTGGAAAGAGACTGAGCCATATGGGATAAAAACCAGATGCAATGAAATGAACTCTGTTGACTTTTAAGCCCCCATTTTTTTACATGGCCTTCAGGCATTAGGCATCTAATGCTAGCCTGAAATGTGTATATACCAACTGGCATTGGAGGACTATATGGTCATTATCATGTCGGCCATCTTTACTTCCCAAGACATTTTCTGGTGCCCATTTTATGTTGGGGTGGCCTGGAAGCCCAGGTCAATTAAAACAATTCACCTCAGTGCAATTTCAAATGGGTGACCAGTTGACCAGCAGGCAAGTTTTCTAGCTGCTGCATTACTGCGGCTGTCATATTTCATCATGGCATGGGAAAATATCAGCACATGAAATGGTGTGACTGGCACCTGGCCGTCTTGACAGACGATAGTTTGTAAAATGGAGTTATACCTCTCCATAACAAAAAGCCTGGGCTGAGTTTAGAGACTGTGTGTTTCCCATGCAACGTGATCCCTCTCTTGGCCTGCCTAATTTACTCCAGAGGAAAGGTAACACCAATACGTCTGGAACAAGACAAGCTACAGAAGCTGCCGGATTAGCAAAGCATTGCTCCAACTGTCCGCCTGTCGGAGCTTCCATCCTAGACCAGTTGCAGACAAGGCTTTGGGCTTGGTCTGCCCTGCCGTGTCATTCAGTCTTTAGGTTGAATTTCCTTGCACTAGGGTAAGGCTTTTACCCTCCCAATTGCATTCTTCTGCCCGAAGCCGTTGGCACAGTGTGGGGTGTCAGGTTTGGTGAGCGCCGCCCAACATCGGTGCTAACAGAAAGCAGGTAGTACCAACTGCTGTCATATGATAGCTCAGTCATATCTGACTAAGACCTGACACCAATATATTCTGTTGGATATCACAAGATGTAGAGGAATATGAGCACCCATGCCAAGTGGCAAGGCACTTGATGATGATTCATTCATTCATGAGGTCATACACTCTGGAGACTGGTGTTGATGTCATCTAATCATGTCCATCCACCGACTCTTATTCTCATCACTCTTTTCAGTTTTGCATAAGTCTTGCTCCAACATCCATGTATGCTTGTATGATGTAGTTGTGATGACGATGATGATGTTTTGTGACAGGCCTCGCCCAGCAGTCTAGTGAGTGATGTCAAAGAGCAAGTCCAGGCCCTATTATCAATACCAGTGGCAGACCAGAAATTGCTATTCAAGGGCAAAGCACTCTTGGGTAAGTAAAAAAATTACATTATACTTCTACTTTCTTATTCTACCAGCCAGGGTGGCATAGTGAGTAGTTCACTTGCTAGTCAAGACAGTGGTCATGGTTCGGTTCCCAGCAGTGGCAGGATTCTTTGTTCCCACCGGTATGGCTGTAGGGTTAACCCAACCTCATGAAAAGGGTATGCAATGGCCTGGAATATTTTTTTGCGGGGTGGGTTTTTGCTCACTTGCTTTAAATTTGAGCATAGTCGATGCTTGATTGATTTTTGCATGTGGGCTAGCTTTTCCCTATTACAAATGTTCCTGGTCATCAGGCGAACCCACTCCAACTTCTGAGGTACTTGTAATTTACATCCCCAAGGCAATAATGAGAAGGCAACATTTTAGTCCAACTGACCTGTTGCGGTTGAACCCGCTATCTTGTCATGTGCAGACCGGAAGTTTAAGAGTTAGCGCTTAATCCATTCGGCCATGCTGACCTCGCCCTGGAATATGTGAAGACTTCACATTTTCTTTACTTTAAGTTCATACAAGAGACAACACTGCAGGTATAGACACATTTCAAGTGAACACAAGGAGGAGGAGGAGGGTTGGTCTGAGACTGGCTACCAAACACTGTACAAAAAAGTAAGCCAGCATTCAACTAACAAATCATGACCCACAAAGGCCTTGGGTTGTGTGGGCCTGTACTTCACAGTGCCTAAGAAGAAGAGATGAAGAATTTCATTTCTTTTCCATTTTTGTAATAACTTCAGTCCCAAACTATTTGCACTGTCATTGCTGCTACCTCCTGCTTGGTTAGCTCAAGTTAGGTTCATGAAGGTTGTGCAGTTTTTTTGTAATGTCATAGCGGTGTATTTTGAATCTTTGAAAGGATAAACTAACAGATACCCCCAAAAAAAAATAACTTGGATGTTTGCCAGCTGGTTGGGCACAGGATGATAACTATTTTATATGCTCAAAGTCAAACTAGTCTACCCCCGGGAAGGTTAACCTGGTCAACAAATGCCCGCAGAAGTCGGATGTGTCGGCCTAACGGCGCAAGAATGCAGCTCTGCTGTAAACAGGCACAATGCAATCACGTCCGGAAAAAAAACTCCGGATGAACGCAGAAGAAGAAGAAGAAACTAGTCTACAAGATTAATCATGGACTTAAACCTACTTCTTATACTTCTTCCGACACCCTTTCTCAGACTTCAGGTTTAATTTTAGATTCAGGCTTCGGTTTTCTATAAGATCACCATATTGTGATTATTGTCTGCACCTTCAGTTGCAATTTATTCTTTCTGGAATCACAATCATCATCAAAAGGAGTATGTCATATCCACGTCTCTTCTTCATTCTCAGACTCAGGGGGCTGCGTGGTCTTGAGGTATGGTGTCCGCCTCAAGTGCTGGATGTCCCGGGTTCAAGCCTCGGTGATGACCGGGATTTTTTCATGTGGACTTCTAGTAATAAAATTTCCCCTGGTCTCTGGGTAGTGAGATCGGACGCCCATGTGTATTGTTGCGCACGTAAAAAATCCCTTGGCAGTTGGAAATCGAAGAAGAGTAGCCTAACCAAAGTATTTCAGGATCCTCGCTGGTGCTGCGGAGTTCGTGCACTGAGCTGAGTTTCTCCAGACTCAGGTTTGATTTAGGAGAAGAACGGAGCACTTATGGGCTGCACCCATGTGCCGTGATGTTGATCCACCGACTAAACTAAACTTTATTTATGTTTCAGATAGTATGTTGCCCCGGGAAGGTTAACCCGGTCAACAAATGCCCGCAGAAGTCGGATGTGTCGGCCTAACGGCGCAAGAACGCAGCTCTGCTGTAAACAGGCACAACGCAATCACATCCGAAAAAAAACTCCGGATGAACGAAGAAGAAGAAGAAGAAGATAGTATGTTGTATGTTGGTTTTTTTTGGGTGCTAACTCACTTTGAACTCAAGCATAATTCTTCTTCTTCTTCTTTTCGTTCATCCGGAGTGTTTTTTCAGATGTGATTGCGATGTGTCTGTTATGCGCCCTTGGGCCGAAACCCGTAGGCCAACACATCGACTTTAGCGTGCTTTTTTGACCAGGTAGCATTCCTGGGAGACTCACTTTTGTGGTGCCATCTACAACCATGCTGGCCAAGTTAGAACGGTCAAAGACAACGGTCATCCCTCAAAGGAAGGCAGGGACAGTCCATAGCATTTTCCGCCATCCAAGGTTGCTTCCATAGTTGCAGGGCCGACACATAACGCCCTGGATCTGGGCTCACCGAGGGAAATCGTCACGTCCTGCTCATGGCTGCTTTAAATCCTCACTTCAATATATTGGTCATTTCGTTTGCCCCGGGCCATTCCCGCACAAACCAGACAGGTTTGCATACGGTATCCACTCAGCGAGTTTTCGGACATGTGCTTGTCGTTGTGCCCGTCAGAGCTGTTCCAGGCACGACAGACATTCGGAAAACTACCTAGTCAGAGCTGTTCCGAACAAGAGCGGCATTCGGAAACTAGGTAGTCAGAGCTGTTCCTAGCACGAGAGACATTCGGACGAGACATTTCACTCGGACGTAATTGCGTAGTGTCAATGTTTAGTTTGCCACCCGTAGGACGACACTTCCGGCTTCCGGCGGGCATTTTTTAATGAGGTTAGCCTTCCTCGGGTTTCGAGACTCTTGTTTCGGCTTCCACACAGCAAGCTTTCGCTTCGGGCTGCCACGTAATGGATTCGCAAGACAGGCGTTCCATTTCGTGTCAACAAGACAATTTTCCACCTTTGACTACACTCACTCCATGAGTGTGGTTACAGACTATCGGACGTCTCCGAGACATGCGACCGAGGTGTTTTTCCACCTTTTTGTACTCGCTCACGAGGTAGGCTACATGTGCTGCCGGCTCAGCACCTTACCTCCGTGCGTCTGTGGGCGAGTAACGGTCAGGCCCTTTCATCCGGGGATACCTCATATCCCCCAGCTAAGAGCCATCGAACGAATCTGCGCCGAGCATGTAGCGTTCACAGCACATCATCACAATTGTGATGTAGGTTTGTGTCGGCCAGGCTCTCACTTCCTAGAGTTTATGGCTTAGAGACGTTCAGCCATACACCTCGGATGGGAGCCTTAGAGGTTATGTCCGGACTGAGATTTAGGGATCGTTTGCCTGATTTTGACTGCTATCCTCAGTCTTACCTGCAGAGCAGCAGGTTGTGTCTCTCTTAGTCTGGTCCCTATCCCACGAGCCGTCCAATATGTAGTTTTCACCCATCGGCAGGTACATGGGGTCGATGGGACACGCAAGCTCCCCCACCACGGCAAGGTGGAGACACATCGGGGGAGCACCTGAGATCCAACTACGAGCTTTTTAACTGCAACAACTTTAATATACGCTATTGGAGCTGGAATTACCGCGGCTGCTGGCACCAGACTTGCCCTCCAATAGATCCTCGTTAAAGGGTTTAAAGTGTACTCATTCCAATTACGGGGCCTCGATAGAGTCCCGTATTGTTATTTTTCGTCACTACCTCCCCGTGCCGGGAGTGGGTAAGTTGCGCGCCTGCTGCCTTCCTTGGATGTGGTAGCCGTTTCTCATGCTCCCTCTCCGGAATCGAACCCTGATTCCCCGTTACCCGTTACAAACATGGTAGGCATGTCACGTACCATCGACATTTGATAGGGCAGACATTTGAAAGATGCGTCGCCGGCACGTAAGGCCATGCGATCAGCACAAAGTTATCCAGAGTCACCAGTGGGAACGCCGCGCCCCGCGAAGGGCAACGACGATTGGTTTTGAACTAATAAAAGCGCTCTTTCCGCGAGGGTCGGAGCTTGGTAAGCATGTATTAGCTCTAGAATTGCCACAGTTATCCAAGTAGGATCGTGTCATCTAAGGAACCTCGACTGATTTAATGAGCCATTCGCGGTTTCACCGTGAGACAGTGTGAACTTAGACATGCATGGCTTAATCTTTGAGACAAGCATATGACTACTGGCAGGATCAACCAGATATCTATCGGACAGACGGACTATTCACGCACACGCAGGCCAAGAGTAGCATCGCTAAAGCGCGCCCTCCCGGTACAAGGTGATACATGCAAAACCACTGGACGCCTACCGACGAGCTTTCAAGCTACGCCGGCAGGACTAACCGAAAAAAAGCTATACCAGCTTACTGACTGCAGGCCCACTACTCATCGAGAGAGAGTGGGCGCTTATCGAGACTTTGTCGAACGGTCGTACAAATTTTGCTCTTTTGCCCGCTCAAACCACGACCCTGGCTGCACGATGCAGTTACATTCTTGAAACGCCTGCCTCGCTAACTCACGTTGGCTGGGAAGATCCCATTTTGGTGCACCTCACACAGCCATCCGAGACAACAAACGCTAGACGCGGAACTGATCTAGCGAACCAGACCAGCCCCACAAGCATAATTCAAAAACGTGCTACTACTTTTAATGCACTGTACAGATTTTTGCGTGTGGATTAGCTTTCTCTATTATTAGTGTCCCTCGCCATCAGGCGAACCAAGTCCAATTTCTGAGGTGCTTGTAATTTACATCCCCAAGTCAAGGATGAGAAGTCAACATTTTAATTTAGCTGTCCAGTGTAGGAGTTGAACCTGCTACCTCGGCATCAGCACACCGGAAGTTTAAGAGCTAGTAAGGCCTTGCTGACCATCCTTACAGATTCCATGAAAGATGTATAATAAATTATCTAAATATGTGATAAAAATATTATTTGCTTATTTTATTTCAAATTTCCAGAAAGTTGAACCTGTATTTTGTGCTTATGTCTGTGAATCCTGTACAGATACCAAGCCACTAAAGGACTATGGCGTTGAAGACAGTTGTAAAATTACACTAGTGGTCAAGAAATCAGCGCTGAAGCCCTTAGACCCATCCAGCCCAGCATCACCACAGGTGCCCAGCCCAACAGAGCCAGAGAGACCAGTGTGGGAAAAAATGAGGGTATTTTTACGAAGACACTTTAGGGAAAGAGATGTAGAAGCTGTGCTTCAGGAGTTTAAAAAGGTATAGTTTGATGCCATGTACAATGTTTTGATAGAGGTAGCATGGTTGATAATGATACAACATGAATAAATCAGTACTGTTCTATGGATTAGAAATACGATGATTGACTAAAATATCGGAGACTTCAATTTCTTCACTGTATCGAGCACTAAAAAGTTTCACCCCATTTCTGGAAATGCACCAGTATAGGGCCCTTGTTACCTCAAAAGGTGGTCATCTTGGCTTTCTCAGTGGGTTCCTGCGTCTTGAATTTCTTGACGTTTTGTCTTCCATTATGAAATCTTCCTACCAATTCATACTCTCTCTCCTTATACAGACAATTGTCTCCATACTGAACCATCATTCTTTATTAGCTTTCACATAGTTTCACTCCATCTGACCACACAAAAAATTAAAAATGTCTCTTTCTTCCATTTTGCAAGTTGATAGTGGAGCAGCCATTTTGTACTTGTTATTACACATGCACAAACTGCTACATCCTCACAGTCCTTATATCAGGTATTGCTTAAGTGCCAGTTTGTGTTCTGAAATAAGATTTTCCATTGTCCATAGTCTTTTACAAACTTTATAACAACATTCCTGTTACTTAATGACTTTCCCTTGCACAACTAATATAAAGGTACAAGCAATGAATGTTCTTTGATCATGTAATGAGGAGAGAAGCAAGCATTGACAAATATTGTGATGACTAGAAAGATCAGCAGTAGAAGTGGCCGTCTGAGATCAATGATGCTGCATTTCAGAGATGGTGGAACACCCAAGGAATATCAATCGGTGGAATTGATCCAGAAATCCAAGAACTGAGATCTGTGGGATCTTAACAATTACATTATTGAGCACATTTTTTTTGTTTGGTGCTCGCTCGCCTTGAACTCAATGTAGTCTATACACACCATTTCTTGTAGCACTGGGCTGAATTTTGCATGTGGATTAGCTTTCCCTATTACCAGGTGAACCCACTCTGACTTCAGAGGTACTTATAATTTACGTCCCCAAGTTAAGAAATTGGAGCACATGATGAAGAGTCTGTACACAACATGGTGACTGCTTTGGCAAGTCCCCTCAGCCCAAAAACACCTCCCTGCAGACATCAGCAAAGATACAAAGGCTGTAGTGATGTGTTTCTTCTTTATCATAATATATAGTGCACATGGAGAGCTGCTGTAATGATTTCTTTCTTGTTTATCATAGTATATAGTGCACTAGGAGCCGCTGTAGTGATATGTTTCTTGTTTATCATAGTATATAGTACACTTGAAGCCATAGTAGTGATATCTTTCTTGTTTATCATAGTATATAGTACACTTGAAGCCATAGTAGTGATATCTTTCTTGTTTATCATAGTATATAGTACACTTGAAGCCGCTGTAATGATATCTTTCTTGTTTATCATAGTATATAGTACACTTGAAGCCATAGTAATGATATCTTTCTTGTTTATCATAGTATATAGTACACTTGAAGCCATAGTAGTGATATCTTTCTTGTTTATCATAGTATATAGTACACTTGAAGCCATAGTAATGATATCTTTCTTGTTTATCATAGTATATAGTACACTTGAAGCCATAGTAGTGATATCTTTCTTGTTTATCATAGTATATAGTGCACTTGAAGCCATAGTAGTGATATCTTTCTTGTTTATCATAGTATATAGTACACTTGAAGCCATAGTAGTGATATCTTTCTTGTTTATCATAGTATATAGTACACTTGAAGCCATAGTAGTGATATCTTTCTTGTTTATCATAGTATATAGTACACTTGAAGCCATAGTAGTGATATCTTTCTTGTTTATCATAGTATATAGTGCACTTGAAGCCATAGTAGTGATATCTTTCTTGTTTATCATAGTATATAGTACACTTGAAGCCATAGTAGTGATATCTTTCTTGTTTATCATAGTATATAGTACACTTGAAGCCATAGTAGTGATATCTTTCTTGTTTATCATAGTATATAGTACACTGGGAGCCGCTGTAATGCCGCTTCTAGCATGTATGCTTGCAGTTCTAGTGGTCGTATCTCTGAATCTCCATTGGGGCAGATTTGTACAATTTCCTGTGGGTTCCCAGGACGAGGTAGTTAAATTGGATATGAGAATCGTGTCCTTGGAAGTCAAGGCGGTCGGTCTGATATTGACTGTATCTCCCTTCGAGCGCCAACTGGTCTGATAATATGGGGCCAGCACCATATACCCATTGTGTCTTAAGACACGTGAAAGGTCTTTATTTTTCTTTTAGGTTCTGCATTTCTGGTTGAATTCCTAGTTGAGGAAAGATTGATTCTCCTTCCACATTAGCGTGGATAGGCCTTAGGTTCATACCAGAATACGATCAGCGTTGCCAGTAGTGGGTTGTGCTCAATATTTAAATCTCCTCACTGGATCAATTTAGTCTGTTTGGGGAGGAAAGTTTGCAAGGAAGAATACCATGAACTTGCTATATGTGGAAGCCTGTCACATGACTACAGTATCTTCATGGGATTACTTTTACAATGTGTTGACAGTTAAATTTTGTGTTTCTTATGTTGTTTCCATCTTATTTTTTATGAACTAGCTCTTAACATGTCTCTTGGATCATCTAGTCCCACCTAACCCATGCATAATTTTCTTGGTCCTATTTCTTAGAATTCTTCGGTGACCAGTTCTAAGCCAGAAAAGGCAACAATCTGACATGTTAAGTCATGAAGTAGTATCTGGTTTTACTTTCAGTTTGAGGAGCAAAGACAGAAAAGAAAGCAACTGTCATAAAGAAATGAACTGTTGAAACATGAGGGATGTCATTTACACAAATTTCTTTAGTCAAAAGAAGACTTTCTTTCATTCTTTAATTTAATTTTTTTTTTTTCAGGAACTTTCTTCCATTCTTTTAATTTGATTGTTTTGTTTCAGGAATTTGAACGAAACTTATACAGCCTAAGCCTGGATGACATAGAAAGATTTGCTATCACAAAGTTGCGCCAAGCATGATGAAAACCCTGATTACCGCTATGCAGGACTACCAGTGCAGTACCATATGCTAATGTGTTTGAGAACACGGAGTGACTGTTGAGGAAATACTTTTACTTTAATGTTTTTGTGGCACCTGTTAATATTTCAGAGCATCATTAATCCACATCAATAATTACACCTTGAAAGTATGACACTGGTAAAAAATTATGTACTTCTTACATCGTATAGAAATAAAGGACACATCATATGCAATTATTTATTATATTTTTATTATTTAATATTTTAGTTATAAATTACTTCTTGGACATTGGGTGTAAGTTATTTCTTTACACGAACAAGGTTATCAGGGTTAATTTTGAAAGAGCATCAGCTTTTCCACATGCTTGCTGTAGAATTCTATACTTTTTCTTAGCTTTCTTTTATTTTCAAGCTTAAGGATCTGTTATTTCCACTTTTTAAATTAACAATTATATTCATGTTGCTCCTAGTTAAGAGTTTTTTAAAAACTTACATAGGACAGTACAAAACAAAAAAGTGTGGTCAAAGTTACTGGCTATCCATCATTAATGTTGGGAAATTTTGCCCTGAGTACTGGTCACCCGCTCTTTGAGAATGATAAACAATAATTGCTGGCTTTGGTATGTTTCCAATTTTCTGTAAATATTGTGCCGTTTTTTGGCTTCATGTGTGGTTTAAAGTGACATTTTGTTGAAAAACATTCAACTTAAACTTGGCAGAACAACAAGTGAAGCCAGTGGACAAAGAGTTGACGAAAGATTGATCCGGTACTAAGTGCTGCATAGTTTACGAACAGTTTAAAACATTTGTGTTTCACATAAAATTTAAAGCAGAATTTTGGCTTTAGTCACACTGAAGAATTTTGGAGTATCAAACAAATGGAATTAATGTAAAATGAAAACTTGGCTAATTATTTCATCAGAACAAAAACAAATAAAAAATGGGTGTCTTAGAAAACAGTAGATTCTTTTGGGAAAGATTTGATGCAGTCATTGTGTTTTTGTAGATGTACTTGTGGATCTTAATTTGTAGGTGGCTTGGCAGAAAACCAAAAAATTTGTTTAATATTTACAGCATATTAATCACTTTTGTGAATACGGAAGTAAAGGGAGAAACTATCATATTAATTGTTCAAGGAGAAGTTTATGGGCAATCACAGAAATAAATGTATGCTGGAGTGACATGTTTAGTAACATATACCAGTCTTTAAGTTTATTAAACTGTCATGACATGCCATACCTTGTCTCAAATCCATACATTGAGCAGATTTGTCACTGGTACTTACTGAGAGGGACAAAACAGGAGTGCGTCATGACAGTGGGAATGTTGGAGAGGAGGAGAGACAAGGGGAGACCAAAGAGAAGATGCTGGACAGTTTGACATCATGGCATGGAGGAACATCTATATCAGAAATGACTGGCAGTTCACAAGACAGGAGGTTGTGGACAGGCATGATCACCACATGACATGAACTATAAGAAGAACTAAATGGTCGACTTTAATTAGTGCAATTCCATATTGGTCCAAGTGGGAAACAATTGTGTCTCTGTCTCCTCCCTCCCTCCCCATCCCCCGCTTTGTAGTGCTTACTAAAGATAATAAATATTGCCACTTAATACTTTTCCACATGTTTTCTTAATTATTCTGTTATAATCAGATATGTGTGGTGCCCAAAGGGTTGGAATATTTCCTCATGCCATACAGGGACCTGTGTTCTAATGCTCAGTAACTCAGTAAGGCAGAGTTGTATATAGTTGAGGTAAAATGAAAAACCTGTGCACCACCTGGCGGATGCTTTGGCCAGGAGCCTTCATTTGCTCATGCCCTGGAAACCTTCCTGGCATACACCAGCAGCAGTATTGAGTGCTGTGCTTTTAGTTACTATATGTTAGTGTTGTTTGGTTTGTTTAATTTCGTATTTTAGCATTAACCTTTGTGGAGAGGCAGGTGTTATCCTAAATTAGATGGTTACGGGTAAAGGTTGTCCAATAGCATAACTGCTGTTGGGATTGTGAAGCGTTTGGCCTTTACATATTCTGTGCTTCAAGGATAATTACAGCTGCACCTGGCAATGGAAATAATTTCTGTAGTATAGGCCATGTTCAGACAGCAGTGTGTAAGAAGTTAACATGGTAGATTTGTAGAGATTGAGGAGTAGGTGCTGAGTGTTATGTCATGCACTCGTGGTGGGTATGAGTGCACTTTGACCCTAGAAGGGAGGCGTTCTGGGGCAACAGTAGCCCAGGATCATTGTTTCCTACAGGAAGTATAGGACATGCATCTGAGATTATTCATCATCCTTCTGTCAGTTTTGTTATTCTGTTTGGCTTTCCTCACCACTGATGAACTGGCACATAGGGACAAGTTATTTCTGCTGCAGCCTGCCATCGACAACACACTTTACACCTCACTGCCGCAATTGAGGAGGACCTGTGCCTTTATTAGGAAAGACCGTGGGTGTCAAGAGCTACCTCCTCACAGCTAACGGAATTATTATCATCATCATCATCATATCATTGATGCCAAAGTCTTGACTGAAATCTATTGTTAGTAAATGTGTACATCCACTGTCGTGGATAGAGGTTGTCTGCCCATTTTAGCCATTTTGTCTCCGATCTTTTTCCCTCCCATCGGCGTGGGTTAAATTAATTTTATATTGTGTTGTTTCTATTATTACAGTGTATTATCTCTGTGTATTGTCTCTAAGATAGAGAACTGTATTTAATTATTATTATTTGCATGGATGTATTTGTGACAATTTTCATTAACTCCTCGACATTAAAAGACATGAAATTCAAAAACAAAGATACTCATAAAGGCAAGTCTACCTCAGACAAAAGGAAGACCTCAATATAGATGGTATCAATATGTGTTAGATAATTTACACTTGCCAACAGCAGAGGCAGAATATCTGGCTTACAATAGAGAGAAATTTCATTGATTGTTGTGAGGGGAAACTTCTGCACAAGTCAAAGCACTGAACAATGATAACACCAGAAGCCACTTGAAGAGATGCACAGCCACAAACACAATATGCCAGGATGGCATGAAAATGTGGTCTTTTACTTTTATTACAAATCTTTAACTTTGAAGTGTGCAGTGTTTATTTTAAAGTATAAAAATAAATGTATTTTGGCATAATTGTTTATACACATGGTCTTGATTTGCCCAGTGATGTCCAGTGATATACCTCGCCAGGAATAACACTTAGGCATTCACTGTGCAAGAGGCCTCTGCTCTGATACGTCTTAATACGTGTGTGTGGATTATGTAAATATGTTAGCTACATTACCAGTTATTGGACATTATACGACATTGCATATGTGAATGGTTGTGTATGCGTGAATACTAAATTGGTATGTTTATGTGTAACTGTAGTCAAGTTTACCAAGCTTGGACATGCTTTGATGAAATAGCAGACCTCAAATGTAACGCCTCTAACTTTGTCAAGGGGAGATAGAGGCATACAAAGGAGCATATCTTTTTTTGGCCCTTTATCTCCCTTTGTGGCTTAAGCCCTCAACCATCCTCTTACTCCAAGAACCAACTCACAGTCCAAGCCCTCAACCAACTCACTCCAAGCCCTCAACAGACTCACTCCAATCCCTCAAGCGAATCACTCCAAGCCCCCAACCGACTCACTCCAAGCCCTCAACGACTCACTCCAAGAACTCATCCGACTCAACCAAATCACTCCAACCCTCAACTGACCCCCTCCAAGCCCTCAACCGACTCACTATAAGCCCTCCCGCTCACAACCCCCCAAAAGACTCACAAACCCTCAGACTCACTCCAAGCCCCCAAACGACTCACCCCAAACCCTCAATCGACTCACTCCAAGCCCTCAACCAACTCACTCCAAGCCCTCAACCCACTCACTCCAAGCCCTCAACCCACTCACTCCAAGCCCTCAACCGACTTACTCCAAGCCCTCAACTGACTCACTCCAAGAACTCATCCGACTCAACCCAAATCACTCCAAGCCCTCAACTGACCCACTCCCAAACCCTCAACCGACTCACTATAAGCCCCCAACCGACTCACAACCCCCCAAACCCACTCACTCCAAACCCTCAACCGCTCCCCCAAGCCCTCAAACCCATCATCCAAGCCCCCAATTGACTCACTCCAAGCCCTCAACCAACTCATCCAAGCCCTCAACCGACTCACTCCAAGCCCTCAACCGATCACTCCAAGCCCTCAACCGACTCACTCCAAGCCCCCAAACCCACTCACTCCAAGCCCCAACCAACTCACTCCAAGCTCTCAACCCACTCACTGCAAGCCCTCAACCAACTCACTCCAAGAAAATAGATGAAAATAAACTTTAACATAGTGACATTAATAAAAAACATTTTTATTAGACGAAAACAAGTAGTATCACACAATAAATCTTTATCTCAAGCCATGACCATTAATATTGGATACCTCGGGGGTCTATACTTGGCCCTCTGTTATTTGCCATTTATATAAATGATCTTCCCCTTTTATCTATCGTCGTCCTCGATCTATTTGCAGATGACTGCATAGTATATACAAACCTATTCAATGTAATGTGCTAGAATTATCCTTGCAATAGGAAAAAATAGTGTATTAAATGGAGTCATGCAAACCCATGCAAAATTAAACATTTCTAAAACAAAATCTATGTTTATAGGAACCAGGCAAAGACTTCACACTCTAAACTTGCAGAGAACTCTTCAGCTGCACATTGGTAGCACACCTATAGAAAGTGTAACCGAGCACAAGGCACTGGGTCTTATCATAGATCAAAATCTAACCTTTAAGTCCCATGTTCATGCTCTAGTTAAACAAATAGCCAAAAAAGTATACCAGCTTGCCAATATTAAAATTTCCTCGGTGAAAACACAAGACAGATATTCAATACTTCCCACATACAAACACATATTGATTATTGCTCCACAATCCGGGATGGATGCTCCAAATCAATAACAAAACACCTTTATTCACTCCAGAAAAGGGCTCCACTTTGTTGTGGAACAATCTTCCACAAGAAATGAAAGAAACCACCAATCATACATACAGTCGCAACCTGTTTGAACACTACCTCAGTACAAACTACATGCCCCCCTAAAAATAATAATGTTAAATTATCTCAAATGACAATTAGTTAATAAACATTCCCATATGTATGGCACGTTACACCTTCCTTAGGTATTTATCATGTCCATGGTAAACATTGCCTCAGTGAGTCATGTTTTATTGATTATTTTCATGCGTATTATTGCTTATTGTTCTTTTGTTGTCTAAGATTAGCTTCATAAGTTATGTTGAATGAAATAATGTATGAGAGGAATTAGAGAAGAAGGGCAGAATGTCAGACGGGCTTGTGTGCCCAATTCTTAACCCTTTGAAAATAAAGATTGTTCGTTCGTTGTTCGATCTCAACCAGCTCACCCCAAGCCCTCAACCAGCTCACCCCAAGCCCTCAACCAACTCACCCCAGCCCTCAACCAACTCTCTCTGAAAGGCAGACGTGGTTGCGACCTTGTGGGAGCACGTGCACACCTCGGAGGAGCAAATGGATTACCATGGTCTGGCAAGAATGAGACAACGAGGAGTGATGAAGGGATCTGGCCGACGCTCAACGCTCAGAGGAAAGGCAGACGGACTTATAATCAGATTGCTACTGGTACAATGCAGGATAGAAGAGATAGCAGAGCCCAGCAACAAGCAGAAAATTTTGAAGATTACAGACCACCCCATGTATAAAAGGTTTAGTGGTTTTTTGGGAAAGGACGACTGAAGCGTAGCAACTTTGTAGAAACTGCAAAACGAAAGATTAGGGCGATCCCATAAATTAACATATCGACAGTCAAACCTATTTACAATGCAGACAAGTTTCCCAGCTTTGATAAAGCTTAAGCCCTCAAAACCGGAGCATATTTTTTTTTGCCCTTTATCTCCCTTTGGCTTAAGCCCTCAACCGACTCACTCCAAGACTCAACCGACTACTCCAAGCCTCAACTGACTCACTCCAAGAACTCATCCGACTCAACCAACTCACTCCAAGCCCTCAACTGACCCACTCCAAGCCCTCAACCGACTCACTATAAGCCCTCAACCGACTCACAACCCCTCAACCGACTCACAAGCCCTCAGACTCACTCCAAGCCCTCAATCGACTCACTCCAAGCCCTCAATCGACTCACTCCAAGCCCTCAACCGACTCACTCCAAGCCCTCAACCGACTCACTCCAAGCCCTCAACCGACTCACTCCAAGCCCTCAACCGACTCACTCCAAGCCCTCAACTGACTCACTCCAAGAACTCATCCGACTCAACCAACTCACTCCAAGCCCTCAACTGACCCACTCCAAGCCCTCAACCGACTCACTATAAGCCCTCAACCGACTCACAACCCCTCAACCGACTCACAAGCCCTCAGACTCACTCCAAGCCCTCAATCGACTCACTCCAAGCCCTCAATCGACTCACTCCAAGCCCTCAACCAACTCACTCCAAGCCCTCAACCGACTCACTCCAAGCCCTCAACCGACTCACTCCAAGCCCTCAACCGACTTACTCCAAGCCCTCAACTGACTCACTCCAAGAACTCATCCGACTCAACCAACTCACTCCAAGCCCTCAACTGACCCACTCCAAGCCCTCAACCGACTCACTATAAGCCCTCAACCGACTCACAACCCCTCAACCGACTCACTCCAAGCCCTCAACCGACTCACTCCAAGCCCTCAACCGACTCACTCCAAGCCCTCAATTGACTCACTCCAAGCCCTCAACCAACTCACTCCAAGCCCTCAACCGACTCACTCCAAGCCCTCAACCGACTCACTCCAAGCCCTCAACCGACTCACTCCAAGCCCTCAACCGACTCACTCCAAGCCCTCAACCAACTCACTCCAAGCTCTCAACCGACTCACTGCAAGCCCTCAACCAACTCACTCCAAGAAACTAGATGAAAGTAAACTTTAACATAGTGACATTAATAAAATCATTTTTATTAGACAGAAAACAAGTAGTATCACACAATAAATCTTTATCTCAAGCCATGACCATTAATATTGGAGTACCTCGGGGGTCTATACTTGGCCCTCTGTTATTTGCCATTTATATAAATGATCTTCCCTTATATCTATCGTCGTCCTCGATCTATTTGCAGATGACTGCATAGTATATACAAACGCTATTCAATGTAATGTGCTAGAATTATCCTTGCAATAGGAAATAAATAGTGTAGTTAACTGGAGTCATGCAAACCGCATGCAAATTAACATTTCTAAAACAAAATCTATGTTAATAGGAACCAGGCAAAGACTTCACACTCTAAACTTGCAGAGAACTCTTCAGCTGCACATTGGTAGCACACCTATAGAAAGTGTAACCGAGCACAAGGCACTGGGTCTTATCATAGATCAAAATCTAACCTTTAAGTCCCATGTTCATGCTCTAGTTAAACAAATAGCCAAAAAAGTATACCAGCTTGCCAATATTAAAAATTTCCTCGGCAAAAACACAAGGCAGATATTCAATACTTCCCACATACAAACACATGTTGATTATTGCTCCACAATCTGGGATGGATGCTCCAAATCAATAACAAAACACCTTTATTCACTCCAGAAAAGGGCTCCACTTTGTTGTGGAACAATCTTCCACAAGAAATGAAAGAAACCACCATTCATACATACAGTCGCAACCAGTTTGAACACTACCTCAGTACAGACTACATGCCCCCCTAAAAAAAATAATGTTAAATTATCTCGAACGACAATTAGTTAATAAACATTCCCATATGTATGGCACGTTACACCTTCCTTAGGTATTTATCATGTCCATGGTAAACATTTCCTCAGTGAGTCATGTTTTATTGATTATTTTCAAGCCTATTATTACTTATTGTTCTTTTGTTGTCTAAGATTAGCTTCATAAGTTATGTTGAATGAAATAATGTATGAGAGGAATTAGAGAAGAAGGGCAGAATGTCAGACGGGCTTGTGTGCCCAATTCTTAACCCTTTGAAAATAAAGATTGTTCGTTCGTTGTTCAATCTCAACCAGCTCATCCCAAGCCCTCAACCAACTCACTCCAAGCCCTCAACCAACTCACCCCAAGCCCTCAACCAACTCTCTCTGAAAGGCAGACGTGGTTGCAACCTTGTGGGAGCACGTGCACACCTCGGAGGAGCAAATGGATTACCATGGTCTGGCAAGAATGAGACAACGAGGAGTGATGAAGGGATCTGGCCGACGCTCAACACTCAGAGGAAAGGCGAGACGGACTTATAATCAGATTGCTACTGGTACAATGCAGGATAGAAGAGATAGCAGAGCCCAGCAACAAGCAGAAAAATTTAGAAGATTGACAGACCACCCTATGTATAAAAGGTTTAGTGGTTTTGGAAAGGGACGACTGAAGCGTAGCAACTTTGTAGAAACTGCAAAACGAAAGATTAGGGCAGATCCCATACTTAACATATCGACAGTCAAACCTATTTACAATGCAGACAAGTTCCCAGCTTGGAGACAGCAGCAACTGCCAGAGATGATAGAAAACATTCCTGGTATTGAGAAAAAGAACACTCAGCATGAAACCGAAAGAAGAGAATAACCCTAAACTACATAAAAGAACATTACCCAAGCAGCAATTGGACCCATGCGTATACAGATGGATCAGCAAAAAATTCAATAGAGAATGGAGGAGGAGGAATTCTCCTAAATTTAAAAAAATGGAGTGAAAAAAACACATTCAGTGGCAACTGGAAAGTTTTCAAGTAACTTCAAAGCGGAGGTAGAGGCTCTGAAAACTGCAGCAGAAATGCTCTTGATGGAGGAAAATAAAGAGAAGCAAATAGCTATCTTCACAGATGTAAAGTCAGCTGTCTCAATACTGAAGAGCAATAACAGCACAGAAATAGCTGACCTAAGAGCAGCACTCCATGGTCTATGCCAGAAATCCAAAAAGTTGTAATACAGTGGATCACATTGCAGTATACCTGGAAATGAAGAGGCTGACAGACTGGCAAAAGAGGGCGGACGACTACCACAGCCTGACATAGACATAACCTATAATGAGGCAAAGAGGTTGATAAAAAGCACCTATAGAACCAAATGGGAATCAGAGCATCCAGGCCACCAGAAGGATGATGCATATTACAACTCGACAGAAGAGAACAAGTAGCAATCTTCAGACTCCGCACTGGACATAACAGGCTGAAATACCACTTGTTCAATAAACTAAAGATAGGAGATACCGATGAATGTAATTGTGGAAACTGGTAAAATGACAGCAAAACATTTGCTTCAGGATTGCCCAATATATGCAGAACAGAGAAAGATATTTTGGCCCACACCTGCTTCATTTGAGGACAAGCTCTATGGAGATATCAACAAGCTCAAGTTGACCGCAGCTTACTTTAACTACATACAGGTTGACATTTAAAGGTGTATGAAGAAGTATTCAGGCTGCCACACTTCATACCACAGGTATGTCGGTTACAAAAGCCTCCCAGAGGCATGAAATGGAATATTGCTCGGGATAGCAAATCCATTACGTGGAAAGTCCGAATCAAAAGCTCACTGTGTGAGCTTCATAAAAGGTGGAAAAGTGTCCTAGTGGCATGAAATGGAATATTGCTTGGATAGCAAATCCATTATGTGGAATGTCCGAATCAAAAGCTCACTGTGTGGGCTTTCAAAAAAGGTGGAAAAGGTGTCCTAGTGGCACGAAATGGAATATTGCTCGGATAGCAAATCCATTGTGCGGAAAGTCCGAATCGAAAGCTCACTGTGTGGATGTCATCTGGACACTACATTCTTCTGGTTTCCGGAAGAACAGCCTATGGTGAACGGAAGGCCCAATATACGGAAGTGAGGCTAAGCAGCCATGTGCAGGACGTGACGATTCCTTGGGTGAGCCCAGTACCAGAGCGCTGTGTGTTGGCTCTGCAATTATGGAAGCCTCCTTGGATGGCGGGGAATGCCCATGGTCTGCCCCTGCCTTCCCTTGAGGGCTGACCAGGATGTCTTTGACTGTTCTATATGGGCCAGCTAGGATGGGAGATTCAAACGTCCTAAGAAACCCCCGGGAAGGTTAACCCGGTCAACAAATGCCCGCAGAAGTCGGATGTGTCGGCCTAACGGCGCAAGAACGCAGCTCTGCTGTAAACAGGCACAACGCAATCACATCCGAAAAAAAACTCCGGATGAACGAAGAAGAAGAAGAAGATTGCTACTGGTACTATTAGTGTTGGAACTCTTCGCTGGCTGCTGAGGATGGGGACGGAGCACTTATGGGAATGCCCCGAATGCTGTGATGTCGATTCCTAAATCAATCAATCAATCTCTGAAATGTCCTATCTTTAGCTATCCCATGCAGTTCCATCTATGGCCTCCCCATATTATTCGTTTCTGTCTATACTTCTCATTGTGTTTTTAGATTTATCTTATTTATTTTACTCTGTGTATTTAAGAAAAGACCTTGCTAGTTATTTTAGTCTCAGGTCTTCTCAGGTGTTTGTCCCTATCCTGTGCCATGAGTCTTTTCTTGACCTTTTGATTCTCTGGTTTTTGTTTAATTCTCTCCATGAACTCCACATTGGGGAGTTGTGTCTTACCATTGTAGTCTTTTTTTTATTGTGCACAGACACCAAGGAATGAATGTTTGTAGTTTATCTGTAATCATATTAGTCATCCAGACTGCATTCTTCTGGTTTCTAGAGGAGCAGCCTGTGGGAACTGAAGGCCCAATATACGTAAGTCAGGCTAAGCAGCCATGTGCAGGACGTGACGATTCCTTGGGTGAGACCAGTTCCAGAGCGCTGTGTGTCAGCTCTGCATGTATGGAAGCCTCCTTGGATGGCGGGGAATGCCTATGGTCTGCCCCTGCCTTCCCTTGAGGGCTGACCAGGATGTCTTTCGGCTGTTCTAAATGGGCCAGCTGGGATGGGGGATGACACCACAACAGTGAGAAGAAACCCCCGGGAAGATTAACCCGGTTAACAAATGCCCGCAGACGTCGGATGTGTCGGCCTAGCGGTGGAAGAATGCAGCTCTGCTGTAAACAGGCACAATGCAATCACGTCCGAAAAAAAAACTCCGGAGTGAACAAAGAAGAAGAATTTAATCATCATCCATGTTTCTGATCCATACTGTACTACCAATTAAATGTTAGAATTAATATTCTAAGTTTGGTGCTAAGTTCGATTTCTTTTCACTTTCACAAATGTGCTAGGGCTATAGAAGCTCCTTTTGCAGACTTGTTTATGGTTGCTGGATTTTGCAGCTAAACTTTTTCTACAGAACATCTCAAAGCCATCCCCATGGCCAAGCCTAAAGGAGCATACACTCAGAAATAAAGAAGGTAGAAATGAAACGTGTAGACTGCAGATGTGTGGAGTAGTATATGGATTTCATAAGTGAAATTGAGTGATCATTAGGGTTGTACAAGAACCAACGGCTTTATTTGAGTCTATGTTAGTCTTGATGATACTGGTAACATAATATAGACAGTAAACATTACAGGTTCTGTTTTACTTTTCATATTTGTAAGTATGCATATGTGTTTTGTCTCTGTCTTATATTTTGTCTGTATATTTGCATTTTGTCTTTCCCTTTTGCCGTGTCTCCACCGTATCATGGTAGAGGGGTTTGAGTGTTCCAATGACCCAAAGAACTATGCCAACGGTAGCACAGCTACTGGTTGGGTCTCTCATGTCGGGCAGGTCAAGGGATAGGAACCAGACTGAGAGACACACCTGCTGCCTTGTAGATAGACTGGGGACAGTCAAAGGCTAGCGAGAACACCCCCAAAAAATCTTGTCGAAATCAGATGTACGGAGCCACAGGCTTGACAAAATAGTGCAACGTGACTTAATCAATCCATGATGCCACAAATTAAAATTTGAATGATGCTAATCCTGTGAAGTCCCCATCAGGCGGTGATAGTACCAGACCCCCTGCCTCCCAATGCTACTGGTGGTCACCTCCCCCTATGCTGTGGAGTCGAGGCACAGAGGAGTAGGTTAAGAGCTATTGACCAAACACCCCGGACAACACTACAGTGGAATGCCGAAGGAGTTTTTAGCAAGAAACTCCCTCTAACAAATCGTCTTCATAAAGATAGAATAGATGTGGCATGCATTCAAGAGACACACCTCAGCGCCCATCGCAGATTCTCAGAGGATGCCAGGCCACACAATTTGACCGCGAAGGACACAAAGGAAGAGTTCTAATAATTACATGAAACATAATACCTTCAAGTGAAGTATCGATGATCTCAGACAACCAAACGGAAATTATAGGTGTTAATATAATGATAAAGGACGTGAAAATAAGAATTTACAATCCGTATAGCCCAGCAGATAAGGATCTTACACTCGCAAACATGAAAATAACTGACACAAACTGCATTATTGTCGGAGACTTTAATAGCCATTCATAAAGATGGGGATACCCAGATACTGACAACAGAGGAGATGAAGTGGAGACTGGGCCAATCTCCATCTACTCAACAAAGCGAATGACACATCGAGCTTCTACTCTAGAAGATGGTTTACCACTTCTACTCCAGACTTAGCTTTCTGCACAGGAGATATCCTCCACAAAATCTGTCGCCATGTGCTTGACCAATTAGCAGACTGTGACTATAGACCTATAAATCTATAAAAGCTTGTAATGAATATGGAGTATGTTCCACGGGAGCAAAAGCCTTCCCCTCCCTAGAATTACAAACAAAGCTTATTGGGATAGATTTGCCCATACTAACAGACAAATACTGTGAAAACATAAAACGAGCAGGTCCGCATGGTCGAATGGACAAGAACACGTGTCCTTAAACGTCCGGTGTGCTGGTGCCGAGGTTAGCGGTTCAACCACTACACCGTGATAGCTGGACTAAAATGTTGACCTGTTGTCCTTGACTTCGGGACATTAATTACAAGCACCTCTGAAGTCGGAGTGGCTCGCCTGATGGCGAGGGACACTGCTAACCCATACGCAAAATTCAGTCCATCTCTACTATAAATAGTGTGTATGGACTACGCTTGATTTCAAAGCGAGCGAGCTCCAAACAATAAAAAATACAAACATGAAACAAATGGGGGAAAGTCTAAACAGAGCAATAATACAGGCGGCCACTAAGTCCATTCCAAGATGAGACGTGGAAAAATTACAAAACACACTGGACTGAACAACTACAAATTTTGGAGGACAAAGTTGAAGGTGCCAGAAAGATAGCAAAGGGAGAACAAACAACTGAAGCGAACATCTCTCTCAAAGCCATCTCAGCAAAATATAAAAGAACAGTAAATCAAACGAGAGATTGTTGAGAGAAAAACAGAAAACTTGAACTTTGACAGGGATGGAAACAAACTATGGAAACTAGTGAAATCCATGGACAATGAAGGACCCAGAAACAAACAAAAGCAGTTAAACAAAGAAATGATTTGCTGACAGGAAAAAAGGCTGCAAATGCACTAATGGAACATTATGCTAATGCAAATTACATTGACATTACAACTGAACAGAAGAAAGCAATCAAAGATAAACAGACACATGCTAGTGATACAGAGACAGCAGCAGAATATATGATGGCAAATCTAAAAATGGAAGCAATGGAACAGGCAATGAAAACCCTCAAAAATAGGAAATCACCAGGAAAGGATGGAATCACAAATGAAATGCTAATAGGTCTAGGCACTAGAGCAAAAAAGAAACTACGGGGGGAAGTGGTATAGTAAGCCAAAAATTGCTGTAGAAAAATAACTAAATATGATAACTTGAAACCAGTTTATTTTTACACATGCATTGTCCTTTATTTCTCAACATAATTTCCACCAACATTGATGCATTTATCCCAACGTTTTATCAATTCTCCCAAACCGGCTGCATAAAACTGCGTGCTCTGTCTTCTATACCACGTTTTCAATTCATATTCAACTTCGGCGTCATTCGCGAAATGTCTGGAACATCCACCTTACAACTCCGACTTAGCCCCTAGCAATTTCCACCTGTTGTGTCTGACTTGATATGATATACACGTCTTGTATGAACCTTGTATGTTGTATAGTACGTCCTCTAGTCTCTACTTCCTTCTTCTCCTTCTGTGAGCGCCAAACAATACTTTGTGTGCTTATTTATGTGACGGAATCGTGTATGAAGAGGCCTGCTGTATGACTTGAAAAAAGGCGCTTAAAAGTCGATAGGGTCGACTTCATTGCACCATATGGTTCAGTCTCTTTTCGCAGCGCAGAAAGCGTCGCACAAAGCACGAACTCCGTAGCTCCAGCGACGACCATTGGATTCTCCCCAAAAAAATGCACTCGTGAACCGAAGGACGCGGCCCGGAATCGAACCCACAACCTTCGGAGCCCGAGTCAGACGGCTTGACCACTTCGCCACAGAGCCTCCTATGTGTGTGATTGATATGCTCATCATCATTTGTCCTGCCAGCTAGCGTATCCGTTTATGTCTCTCCGCAGATCTCGGTCTTTGATGATATTTCTCCATGCCACCGTCTCACTTTATCCAGCATAATTTCGTTTGGTCTGCCGCTACCTCTCTTACCATAGATCTTTCCGGTTGTGGCGAAGTTCTTCCTTGCCTCTTCTCGTCGTACTGGAATACGATCAGCGTTGTCAATAGTGGGTTGTGCTCAATCTTCAAACTTCCCTTAGTGTTTGGGTCATTAATCTGGATACAGACGACCAGAAAGTGGGCCACGCGCATGAATGACCCGACAAGGTCGGCCAGAACTCAACCACACACTTAAGTAAGCACGAGATATTATGATGTCACCTTGAGATATTTGCCTGTTGAGGTGATTCTCAAGCGGGTTAGCGGGCCAGCATCTGCTGTCCAACCGAGACGTGTGTGGCGGGAAGACTAAACGACTCTGCTGGGCTGATATATTACGGTGCACGCCTCATAAGTCACCTGATTCGAATCCGAACATATGTACGAGGAAACCTTTACATTAACTCATTATTATCAATTGCCATTTTCACATTAAAGTAAAGTAAATGTAAAGTAAAGTGGGATGGGATAGAGTAGAGTAGAGTAGAGTAAATTGCCGATGTTGCACAGCTTATGCCACATTGGACATATGGTGTTAGACTCACATCTGTATAGATCAATCGACACTGGTGAGTGATGTGGTCAGTTTTACGCCACCCGATTTTACTTCCCATGACATCTCTTGGTACCCATTTTAGGCTGGGTCGACCAGGTCAATTTTAGACATTCGATTCCACCTCCATGCGGATGGAACCCAAGACCACCGGGCCGGTAGGCGAGCGTCTAGCCACTACCCTACCGCGGCTGCCATCTCCGCATTGAAGGTCGACTGCAATAAGTCTCCAACACCGTCTGTTGAGTATCTTCATTGTGCGTTCATATAAGCTTGCTTCAATCCATCTCTTGATGTTGTCCACCAGCCTGTCACTTTGCCTGCCTTTTGCTACTGGTTCCCAGTGATATACTCCTGATCAGTTCCATCCGTCATGTGCCATGCTGGTAAGCATGGGCGGTCATGATTCGCCATTTCACTCGATCACCAGAATCGTGGATCAGCTCAGTGAACTTGTCTCGGCCATGCCATGTCGCCAAGTCATCCAGGTATTTACTTCTCTGTCTTCCCCTTGATCTCTTTCGCTCGATCTTGCCAGTTGTCACCAAGTTCTTCAATTTATTTCTTCTCATAACATGTCCAAAAAATGTTGACTGTCTACGTCTAATTTCTCAATGCACTTAAAACTATGGCTGCAACGGACACAGAACAGAGAATGCTTTTCACACAATATCAGCACTTGATCCTCTCAGTGATTGATTATGGACTAGGACTGCTCTCTGTCTCAAAGAGTCAGTTGGTGAAATTGGAGCGCATACAGAACGAAGCTATGCGAGTCATTCTGGGATGCACCAGAGACACCCCAGTGGTGTGTATGCGTTACATCCTTGGTTTGCCGACTGTTGCTGGTAGGCTCAAGGTGATGCAGGCGAAGGCATACCTCAGAGTAGCTGCAGACACAGATCACCCGTTGCATGAGGCGCTGGACGCAGTTAAGGGTCAGAGACTGATAAGAGGGAAATCATGGATGGCTCAGGCGAAGGATACGATCAGACAGGTGTGCATCTTGGAGAACATTAGGCGAGAAGAGGAGTGGGTCAGAGTGCCAGCGGAGCAGTCAGACTTGTGCATAGTTATAATCACATTGAGCCGGGAGTTCAGGGAGTGGCCAGCAGGGGCCACGGAAGTGGAAATCCAGCAACTAATTCAGGATAATGCTCGCTCGGGTGATGTGATTATCTACACAGATGGGTCGGTGTTGAGAGGTAGGAAAGTGCCTGGGGGTTCTTAGCAAAAGCTCATGGTCGACAATTTGGTGCAGAAGAGCCTGGCATATGATACCACAACATCTAGCTTAAGAATGGAGGTGGAGGCGGTCAGTGCAGCTTTCCGCTGGATGGAGAATACGATACATACACACATTGTGATTGTAACTGACTCAGAAAGCATGCTGAGGAAGGTGAGAACAGGCAAGCTTCGGGAAGAGTGACTTGCTTCACTTCGGGGGTCACAGGTGTCAAGAATCGCCTGGATCTTTTCTCCGGGGCATGCCGGTGTGTTGGGGAATGAACAGGCGGACAGATTTGCTGGCTCTGCAAAACTTGGTGGAGTATTGATGCATGACAAGGCAGACAGGGTTGCAGCCTTGTGGGAGCACGTGTACACCTCGGAGAAGCAAATGGACCACCATGGTCTGGCAAGAATGAGACAGCGAGGAGTGACGAGGGGATCTGACCGACGCTCGACGCTCAGAAGAAAGGCGAGACGGACATATAATCAGATTGCTACTGGTACTATTGGTGTTGGAACTCTTCGCTGGCTGCTGAGGATAGGGACGAAGCGCTTATGGGAATGCCCTGAATGCTGTGATGTCGGTTCCTAAATCAATCAATCAATCAATCAATCAGTCTAATTTCTCTAATTAGTGTATGATTTCATTTGTTTCTTGGAGGACTTGGTCATTGGTTTTCCTGACTGTCCATGGTATTCTTTGCACTTTGCCCAGAAACCATATTTCCACAGCCATCAGGTGTTTTTCAGCTTGACTGCTCATTGTTCACGCTTCACATTCATATAAAAGTACAGGCTCTATGTAGCACATCAACACTCTTTTTCTCGTTTCAATTGACATCTTTTCATTGGTCAGTATTTTTTCATCTTGCTAAAGGCTACTTTTGCCATGGCGATTCGTTTTCTAATTTCTTCAACGCATTTCCCATCAGATGTTGTTACTGTTCGAAGATAACTGTACCGATTCACTTGTTTAAAAATACTCCCATTTACTTGTATATCACATTGTGATATTTCGTTCTTCCTAGTGACGACCATAATCTGTGTCTTTTTACAATTTAATCAGAGGACGTCAGTTCACGGTAGATCGTCGACGGCCGGGTCAAGCGCATATTGTTGCAACAGAAAAAAACCATCGCCAAAATTGATGCAGCAGTACAGATGAACCGTTGTCGAAGCATACGTTCGCTAGCGAAAGAATTTAATGTGTCAATTGGGACAATTCAAAAGGTCGTTCGTAAGAAATTGCAATATCGGAAGGTGTGTTCACAGTAAGTACCACGGATGTTGACCGACCACCAAAAAGAGGCACGCATGGGATGGTGTTTGAACCACTTGTGGCGTTACAGAGTCGAAGGTGATGCATTTCTCTTCCGCATAGTGGCAGGCGATGAATCATGGTGTCACCACTTTGAGCCGAGCAGTAAAAGAGACAGCATGCAATGGAAGCATGCTGGATCACCAAAAGCAAAAATATTCAAGTTACAGGTTTCTGCTGGTAAGGTTATGCTGAGCGCATTTAAAAATTTTTTTTTACCATGAAGAACTATTGTTGGCCGACTTTAAAGAACCTGGTGTCAACATCAACTCTACCCACTACTTGCAAACACCTAGACAAGCTGCAAAAAGACATAAAAAATGAACGACCCGGCATGCTTTCTTGCAGTGTGATTTTGTTGCACGATACTGCTCGTCCGCATGTCGCAAAGATTGTGCAGGAAGTATTAGCAAGGAAGAAGGGGGAAATTCTGCAACATCCAGCCTATAGTCCTGATTTGTCACCATGTAATTTTCATTTGTTCGGACGTCTAAAAAAAAGCTCTCAAGGGGCAACGATTTCGCACAGATGCAGACGAAATGAACGCCTTAAACACTTGGTTCAGTGAAATGTGCTAGGATGACATGGCAGACCAACCGCTGTGTCACATATACGCCGTTCCTTCTCTACTAAATTGCCATGATGCCAGACTAAGATAAACATATTACCTTGTAGTATAGTGTGAAATAATGCGAATAAGAAAATGTTCTCTGGAGATTTTAAGATAATTAACAATTTTAAATAATATTTTGTAAATTTAAGGCTATAGTTTGTAATTTTCATGTCTTTCTTCTTCATCTTTCTTTCGCTTGAAATGTTGTCTCTTGTATGAATAATCTTTGTTTCATGTCTACACATTTCGATTACTTTAAAATCCTAAAGATCGCACTGCTCTAAGGATTAGTCATAATTTTATTCCCTAATTATTTAGAGAAATTTTAGTATCAAAATATTTATTGGCTTGTTTCTATCGATGTTTGGCATTAAAATGAAAATGTAACCTGGTATCCCCGCTAGAGTATCGCAATCTTAGTTAGAATCAGGTTGACCAGATTGGCTTTTTGGCGCCAAATTTGATAAATTTGGCTTTTAAAACAGGTTTGGCGTCAGAAAATCAGTTTGACGTTTTGACTTTTTTCTTGGCTTTTTAAAATTTAAAACGTTTAAAATTGTTTTTAAAACATTGAAATTGTAAAACACCGTTAATTTTTGTATTAATCACGAATGGTTTTCGTACTGTACTTGTACCTGGTCCTGTTCTATGCGCACTGACGCATTGCGCAGCTTACCGTTTAGTTCAGTTTTCAACCAAGTCGCAAATATTTCTTCTTATTGAGCCTATTATCATGCCAAAGGGAAACCATCTTATGATACTAATCGGAAATATAATGATCAATGGGAAAAGACATTTGTGTGGCTCAAGAAATCCACTGACTGTTCTGAACAGGCATATTGCAAATCGTGCCATTATAATGTTTCAAGATTTTCAAATCTCGCGAATCATGCAACAACAGAAAAACACAAGCAGAGCGCGCCATCTTCTTCACAAAAAGCACTTTCAATGGTGACAATAAGCTAGAAAATTGATGACATGAGTCAAATTAGCAGAGTTACAAATTGCTGGTAGCATAGCCTCACATAGTACCATACGCACCATCGATCACTTAGGTGAAATAATGGTAGTCCATGGATGTGGCAGCACTCTTGGTCAGATAAAATTGCACCGAACGAAGTGCATATCACTAATAAAAAATGTTATTTCACCGTCTTTAAGATCTGATCTAATTCTAGATCTGCAACACAAGAAGTATGCACTCATCATTGATGAGTCCACTGATGTCTCGACCCAAAAGTATTTGTGCATTTTAGTTAGATACCTCAGTGATAAAAGAAATGAAATTACTATTAATTTTCTAGGTTTGATTCCAGTTCAGGAGGCTACAGAAGATAATATATTTAATTTGATATTGAAAAATGTAATCAATCATTAAAAAACTGCATTGGTTTTGCATCCGATGGTGTTTCCAATATGGTTGGATGCAACAATTCAGTCTGGTCCAGAATGACAGATGTATCTCCTTCATGTGTTCAGTATAAGTGTGTTTGCCATTCATTAGCATTGTGCATCAAATATGCAGTGTTAAAACTACCTTCAAACATTGGATTTTTGCTGACAGAAATACCAAATTGGTTTAGACATAGCAATCTAAGATGAGAAGCCTTTAAAGATTTATTCAAAATTATGAACTCATCGACAGAATATCAGCAAGCTAGAACTGCACCATTTCCTTTTGAGAACATTTCTTCTACTCGCTGGCTTGTCCGGGGAAAAGTAATGTTCAACATTCTAATGAATTGGGAAGAACTCAAGGCTTATTTTATTTCTGCTGAATTAGCAAATTATGATACTAAGTTTAAGTCACGACTTATAAAGGAAATGCTTCTAGATCAAAGAAACTACCTTTATTTTCATTTTGCAACCCCTATTGTGCAGGAATTCGAAAGATTAAATAGCCTTTTTTCAGAAAAGTAAGGCAGATCGTCACGAATTACATGAAGAACTATTTTTGTATTAAAAGGGTCTTAATGACTGTAGACCCCGAGGTAGACCAAGAAGACGGTGGAGAGATAATATATATATATATATATATATATATATATATATATATATATATATATATATATATATATATATATATATATATATATATATATACAGACCTACAAGCTCTTGGAATCAACGACTGGCAAGAGAAGGTCAACCAGAGAGACGAATGGAGACGGATTGTATCTGCAGCAAAGAACCTCAATGGCTCGGAACGCTAAAGAAGTAGAAGAAGTCGAAGAAGAAGAAGTCGAAGAAGAAGAAGAAGAAGAAGAAGAAGAAGAAGAAGAAGAAGAAGAAGAAGAAGAAGAAGAAGAAGAGTCTTAATAGTAGGATTTATGATACCAATAATAAGAAAAAAGATATTTCTAATGTTGATTTTGGCATCAAATTCCTGTCAGAGTGTGATAACTACATTCAGAAAAGTTCTGATACGAAAATTAATTGCCAACAAGAAGTCTTAGATCTCAAAGAAAGATGCTTATCCATGCTAGAAGAAGCACTTGATCAAGTTAGAAAGTGGCTTCCTTCAGCAAGAAATATATTTAAAGATCTAACCAATTTTAGCCCTGGAATAATCTTAAACCAGGTTTCTAGACCACTATTTTCGAAATTCCCATTTTTTAATTTGGCTGAAGAAAACCACCACACTATTATTGAAGAGCAATACAGAAAATTGCCTTTTATAGATTGGAAGGAAGAAGAACAATTTAAAGAAAATGGACTGCCTAAAGATACAGAGCAGTTCTGGCAAGGAGTCATGAAACATCCCCAATTTAAAGAGCTTGTTTCTTTGGCTCTTACTTGCTTAATAACACCTATTAGCAATGCTGCAGTGGAGAGGATGTTCTCTCTTTTAACGTGCATAAAAACCAAAGCAAGGAATAGACTTCAGCTGTCTCTCTTAGAAGCAATTATTAGAATTAGAGCAGAACTATTATCTTCAAACAAGTGCTGTAATGAATTTGTTCTTTCGTCCAAAATGTTGAATGATTTCAAAGCTGGAATTATATTATATTCTAATGAATCCTGTACTGAATTTCTCAACAATGAAGAGGAATACTTATTTGAAGAAGAGGTCTACATGTGATGTAAGTATATGACGTCATCAAATTGGGGCAAGATGGTTGTAAACCTTTTCGTCCGTTAGGAGGAACATTGTTTTCTATTTTCTTCCGACAGAGAAATGCATCAACACAGGCTCACAGCCGGAAGGTAAGATGCCTAATCTGTCCAGCACAATGACAATCTCAAGTGGAAGGTCAGTTCTGTTATCAGTTATCAGTTGGGGTATCTTCATTGCACTCCGGACATGTCCATAGGTGCTCAGATCCTCCCCCAGCATATGCATCAGCGTCCGGTGGCTAATAGTGCCAGTTCTGTGTTGGTTGACGAGTCGCTTTGTTTTCCCGATGTACCTCTCGCGTCTGGCTGTGCCGATTCTTACTCCCAAGTCTGTCATCCTGGACAGCGATGTGGAATCACTGACGTCAAAGTCCTCTGTTCTCGCCATATCTTTAAGGACGTTAATAACATCGGCACGATCCATGGGCTGGCCATCTACAGGAGGTGCAGAGCCAGCCAGTTTATCAGCTCGTTCATTTCCCTGATTCCCGCATGTCCCGGGACGAAGATGAAGGTGACTTTACGCACAACAGACTTCCGCAGCGACTCAGTCCACTGTCTACGTACAGATCCAGCTTCGACCTTCTGAATCATGCTCATTGAATCACTTAGTACACACACGTTGGTATAATGCTGTGACTCCAGCCATATGAAAGCCTGTGTAACTGCCATCACCTCCATCGTCATGCTGCTCGTGGTCATAAAGTGGGCACCACTGGATTCTTGAACGATTCGGCCCATTGAATGGGCTGTAAATGCCCACGCACTTCTCTGCTGCTTTACAACAGATCCATCTGTATAGATGAGCACTATGGAAGGTGTGGCGTGGAAGGTGCTGCGACAGATGCTTTACGCAGGACTACAGTGTTGTGTCTGCCATAACTCTACAGCAGGATCTGTTGTGTAAATACTAAATACCCAGGCAGGCATTGTCGTGTCGTTGTCTCAGTGCTACAGGGCTCAACGAATGAAGCAAACCAGATTTCTGATATCTTCACTGTTTTGTTTGGGTGCTCAGCCATCTACTTATGACAGTTATGTTTCCGATAGCAACACACAAAGATCGTAACAATGAATTGTTTGGACGGGAAGAACAGTATTATGTGTACGTGTGTCGAGTAAGACCATAGTCTACTCTTGCAAAAGATAGGTGCTGAAGGCGGAGGCAGCCAGCCAGGAGGCGCACCACAGAAATCAGGCTGCCACGCAATTACGCCGTGAATTATGTCGACAACTGCTACATGTTATGATGCTCGCCCTGCTCTGGACCCCCAGGCAGGTGCAGTACTGGGTCTTATGCCTCGTAAGGGTCTAACCACAATTACTGGATGTCCTTCTCAGATGTCCTGCGGAAACAGGGGGCCTGACAATAGAACGTCTGGCCGTACCAAACAAAGACTTAAAATAATGCACTGGAATGCAGAGGGTGTCAACAAGAAAAGAATAGAACTAGAGAATATCTTGGCCCAAGAAAGTGTAAGCGTATGTTGCTTGCAAGAAACACACCTCAACGAAAATGCAGCCTTCAAAATCAGAGGCTACCAGTGTTACCGATCTGACCGAAAGGACAGGCGAAAGGGTGGGATACTGACCCTTGTCAAAAATAACATCCCTGCTTCCCAAATTGAAGTCTACATGGAAGGGGCTGAGTATCAGGCAATTAAACTTAAGACAGACAATACAGACCTTCATCTGATCAATTACTACTGTCCAAATGATTGCCCGCAGGCACTGGATACACTACCATTACAAGGAAAAACGATTATGTGTGGCGATTTTAACAGCCACCCGCAGAGCTAGGCTATGATCACATGGACCAGAGAGGAGAGAGACTGGAAGACTGGCAAGATGAGAATAGATTCATCTTGATTAACAAGCCGTCTGACCCACATACCTTCTCCTCGAGATCATGCCACACTAAACTACACCTGACCTGCCTTTTCATTCACTTGACCTGGAGTGGAACATTAAAAGAATTTGAATAACGAAGACACAAACAATAGATTGCACGATTTATTGCCTGGCATATTTCGCTGCATCTCGTCAGGTCAGAAATCACACAACTTACGTGAATTAACTAGATAAATCCTTCAAGTTGAAATATACACATATTCGCACAGTACTGTCACTTATCTACCACGGTAATTTTAAGCTGACTAACATGTCTTTCTGTTTGCACAATTCTGGCTTGCGTTGATAGATCATAATTGCTTCTGCAAATTTTAACAAGCGAGTATTTTGTGTGTTAAACAACACGCGAAAGCCACTGCCAACAGCCCAAACCCAAAGCAGACGTAACTACAGTCCCTAAACTCAAGGTATTCATCCAGCTAACCTTTCGAGGGAATGACGTAATGCAACGTCTACAAGACCGGCTTACTACAGCTGTAGGCCGAACATTCTGTGCGGCAACTCCAGTCATTAGATTTAAAACCGTACCGATTCCTATACCAGCAGTCAAAGAGCCTGTTCCTCTGTACGCCACAAACAATTGTATTTACCAATTCACATGTAGATGCCAGGCCGTTTACATTGGTAGGACTGAGAGACAGCTTAACAAACGGGTGTTAGAACAGATACCTCAATGGGTCAACAAGATACAACACACAGGAGATGCTAGCCACGAGGAGCCGACACACCGGAAGCTCCCGGCGTCTTCAATAGGTAGGCACATCGTCGACAGTGGCCATGTTGTGGACAGAAACACTGTCTTTCGCGTGTTGTTTAACACACAAAATACTCGCTTGTTAAAATTTGCAGAAGCAATTATGATCTATCAACGCAAGCCAGAATTGTGCAAACAGAAAGACATGTTAGTCAGCTTAAAATTACCGTGGTAGATAAGTGACAGTACTGTGCGAATATGTGTATATTTCAACTTGAAGGATTTATCTAGTTAATTCACGTAAGTTGTGTGATTTCTGCAGTATGTATCTGACGAGATGCAGCGAAATATGCCAGGCAATAAATCGTGCAATCTATTGTTTGTGTCTTCGTTATTCAAATTCACTACGGGAAAACATTGTTTTGAATTAAAAGAATTGTTGGGAAACAGCTAGGTGGCAGTGACTATCGACCAGTCTTTCTAACTGTAGAAAATGAGCTTGTCAGTGAAAGCAGCACTCTCTCGAGTTGGAACTACAAGAAAGCAGACTGGGCAACGTACAAGCTTCGCACCAGCATACTGGTAGAAACCTGAACACTGAGAAAGACATAAATAAAGTAGTTGAAGAGTTTGGGAAATGCATACTACAGGCAGCAAGAGAAACAGTACCAAGAGGAGCCCGTAAAAATTATAAACCCTACTAGAGTAGTGAACTGGAACAGTTGCATAATGACGTGGAAGCGTGTAGAAGGCAAGCGGAAGCCAACCCCTGCCAAGAGCACCACAATAAATACCAGCATGCAAAAGCAAAATTTCAAAGGGCCAAGCTGCAGGCTAGACGGAAAAGCTGGCAGGAGAAAACAGAGTCACTGAACTTTGAAAGAGACACAAGCAAGTTGCGGAAGCTAATAAAACAGCTTACCGATGAGGGTTCAGGGAGAAACTCAAAAATTGCACTACATAAAGACGGAAACATCTTAACAGGAAAACAAGCAGCTGACCATTTTGCGGACTCATTCGCACAAGAAAACAATATTGAAATTATTCCAGAGAAACAATAAGAGATTCGAGAGAAATGGCGACATACAGGACAGAAGGAAATAATACATGAGGTTATGGAGGCATCTATCACAGTCAGTGAACTGGAGCTAGCAATATCAAAACTGAAAATGAGAAAGTCACCAGGAGCTGATGCTATCTCCAATGAAATCTTCTTCTTCTTCTTCGTTCATCCAGAGTTGTTTTTTTTTCCGGATGTGATTGCGTTATGCCTGTTTACAGCAAAGCTGCGTTCTTGTGCCGTTAGGCCGACACATCCGACTTCTGCGGGCATTTGTTGACCGGGTTAACCATCTCGGGGTCTCCAATGAAATGATCAAAAACCTAGGAACACAGGCCAAACCAAAGCTGTTACAGATATTCAATAACACCTGGAACTTAGGCAGTGTTCCACAAGCCTGGAGAGAAGTAATCATGATACCCCTCCTAAAATATGCTCCAGCTACAGACCAATTAGCCTCACTAGCTGTCTCTGCAAAACACTGAAGCGCATCATCAATCACAGACTACAGTGGTATATTGAAAGTGAAAACATCCTTGTGCCACAACAGGCTGGCTTTAGGCAGTGCTACTCTACGGAAGATCAAACAACCTAACTCTCTAAAGAAGTTGAGGATGCATTCCAAGAGAAGAAGCCGGTACTTGCGGCATGGATAGATCTGAAGAAAGCCGTTGACAAAGTCTGGAAAGGTTTTATGAAGAAACTGAGAAACTGTAAAGTCAGTGGAAGAATGTACAAATGGGTGAAAGCATATTTGCACAACAGAAGAGCCCGAGTACAGATAGACGGTCTCAAGAGCAAGAAAGTACTATTGCGTCACGGTGTTCCGCAGGGTGGAGTCTTGTCCCCCACACTTTTTCTAATCTTCATTAATGATCTTGTTGCTAATCTACCCGATGGAATTAAAGCGGCAATGTACGCTGATGACCTGGTTTTGTGGAGCACAAATGAACATGCATCAGTGGCCACAATATTGCTACAGAGAGCTGTATATACAGTTGTTGCATGGGCTGATAGATGGTGTATCATCAGCATAAACATTGACAAGTGCAGCATCACTCTATTTACCCTATCTCCGAAACAAAAGACAGGGATCGTCCAGATAAATGGAACGCCCCTAAGAGAAGATAAAGAACCAACATTCCTTGGTGTAACATTTGATGACAGGCTGACATGGAGAAATCACATAAAAAAAAGCTGTAGCAAAAGCTAGAAGGAAAATAACCATCCTGAGAAAGCTAAGTGGAACCACATGGGGAGCCAGTGGGAGAATACTTAGTAAAGTTTATCAACAGAGCATACGACCACACCTGGAATACGGGTCGACTGCGTGGTGTTCAGCATCAAAAACCACACTACAAGAGCTGGACAAGGTGCAAAATCAAGCTCTAGAGTCATCACAGGAGGGATGAGATCAACCCCTATAGTAGCAATGGAGAAAATGGGGAGGACACAAGCACTGAGAGAACGCAGAGATACAAAAACACTAATACAAGCAGACATGTTCCTCAGCTTGCCAGGCCACCCTATGAAGAACCGATTTGAAAACTTAGCTATGGGGCGGTTGAACAGAAGTAATTTATCCACCAGGCCAAACGACTCTGCAGAGAAACCACCGATCTTCCCACAGTTGGTATTCCACTGACAACTATTCCAGAGCGACCTCCGTGGAAAGATGAACATAGACTATCGCTACAAATCCAGACAAAAGTGAGAGGAATATTTGGCAAGGAAAAACAGAACAGTGTACAGCGCAGAACAGCCACTTTCAGCTTCCTTGATGACGAATACCCACAGGACCTCTGTATCCGAGTCTACACAGATGGGTCAGCGCAAAATGCTGTTCGAAATGGAGGAGCGGGAGTGTATATAGAATACCCAAATAATACTAGGGACACGGCCAGAGTTCCAACAGGAAAGTACTGCCATAACTATGATGCTGAAATTGAGGCAATCAAGATAGCAATAGAGAAATTACAAAATACCAGCCATGGTAGACAACCTGTGGTGATATTGACAGATGCAAAATCAGCAATAGAGGCACTTCTGTCTGGGAAATTACCAGTTCTAAGGACACTACTTTCTGAACTTAGCAGTCAGCATAAGGTCACCATACAGTGGATACCATCCCACTGTGGAGTATCCGGAAACGACAGAGCTGATCGATTGGCTAAGGAAGGAGCAAAAGAAGAACAGCCTGATGTGCCCATTACATTCCACCAAAAGAAAAGAATGATCAAATCAGTCAGAAGGCCACCAAACCCTACTCAAGACGACTACCACGTTATGGACAGACCAGAACAGGTCATTATTCTGCGCCTCAGAACAGGACACAACAGATTACGCAACCACATGTATACAAAATTCAAGATTGGTGACTCAGCCATGTGCACATGTGGTTTGGCGTCGCAGACAGCAGAGCACATACTCCAGGACTGCCCAAACTACAACATATCCAGGCGAACCTTCTGGCCTAGAGAGACAACAGTGGAAGATAAACTCTATGGACCGCTGAGTGAACTAAAAAAGACTGTTAGATTCATACAAGAGACAACATTGCAGTTATAGACATATTTCAAGCGAACGAAAGAAGAAGAAGAAGTATATTTTTAATATATCTTTTTACTGGGCAATGTTTCGCTTTTTTCTTGGCTTTTTCATTTTTACTGGGCAATGTTTTGGCTTTACTTGGAATCATCGACTGGCAAGAGAAGGTCCACCAGAGAGACGAATGGAGACGGATTGTATCTGCAGCAAAGAACCTCAATGGCTCGGAACGCTGAAGAAGAAGAAGAAGAAGAAGAAGAAGAAGAAGAATATTTGGCTTTATTTTGGCTTTTTTATTTCGTGACTTGGCTTTTTTGATTACGGCAATCTGGTCACCCTGGTTAGAATCGAAGTCGTCCACCAGCGAACCGCCCACATGTAAATATAAGTACACGCGGTTCATGTGCCGCCCGCGTTCGTCTCTCATGGTGTTTCATGATAGGTACGTATTCATTTCCCGAGTAATGGTTGTGTAGTTATATAGAACAATATGAAATAGCTTTACAATTTAAATCATGACCATCATTCATCATATCATGAGCCATGCTGACAAGCGTGATTGTGCTCATGGTGCTCATTGTGGTCATGTGCTCTCGACATTTCCGCCATCTCACATGGCATAAATCAGGTCAAGAGCACATGACCTATCAATCATTTTGTCAGTATTGCATATGGTCATGATGTAAATTGTAAAGCTATTCTTCAATATTATATTGTTGTTGATAACGAAATAAATATATATGGATGGCGTGACCACATGGCATGTCTTGCCATCTGTAGTTCTGTACTCTTCTCGTTCAGCGGGCCGAACCGTTCAAGAATCCAGTGGTGCCCACTCTATGACCACGAGCAGCATGACGATGGAGGTGATGGCAGTTACACAGGCTTTTATATGGCTGGAATCACAGCATTATACAAACGTGTGTGTACTAAGTGATTCAATGAGCATGATTCAGAAGGTCGAAGCTGGATCTGTACGTAGACAGTGGACTGAGTCGCTGCGGAAGTCTGTTGTGCGTAAAGTCACCTTCATCTTCGTCCCGGGACATGCGGGAGTCGAGGGAAATGAAGGAGCTGATAAACTGGCTGGTTCTGCACCCCCACCCCCTGTAGATGGCCAGCCCATGGATCGTGCCGATGTTATTAACGTCCTTAAAGATATGGCGAAAACAGACTTTGACGTCAGTGAATCCACATCGATGTCCAGGATGAAAGACTTGGGAGTAAGAATCGGCACGGCCAGACGCGAGAGGTACATCGGGAAAACAAAGCGCCTCGTCAACCAACACAGAACTGGCACTATTAGCCACTGGACGCTGATGCATATGCTGGGGGGGGGGGAGGATCTGAGCACCTATGGACATGTCCGGAGTGCAACGAAGATACCCCAACTGATAACTCTTCTTCTCATAAGGAATAATATTAATATCAATCATGTGCCATGCAGGAAAGCGTGGGCGGTCATGACTCGCCATCTCACTCGATCACCAGTGTCATGGATCAGCTCAGTGTTCCTGTCTTGTCCATGCCATGTGGCCAATCCATCCATGTATTTTCCTGTCTTCCTCTTGGTCTGTTCCCTTCGATCTTACCAGTTGTCACTAAGTTCTCCAATTCATTTCTTCTCATTCATAACATGCCCCAAAATTTTGACTTATCTATGTCTAATTACGACTAATCAGTTTACAATCGTCATTTGTTTCTTGAAGGACTTGTTCAATGGTTTTTATGTCTGTCCATGGTATTCTTTGCATTTTCCTCAGAAACCACATTTCTGCAGCCATCAGATGTTTTTCAGCTTGACTGCTCATTGTCCAAGTTTCACATCCATACAAAAGAACAGACTCTATGTATCCCCTCAACACTCCTTTGTCTCGTTTCAATTGACATCTTTTTATTGGTCAAAATGGTTTTCATCTTGCTATACTTTCGCCATGGCGATTCTTGTTCTAATCTCTTCATGGCATCTCCCATCCGATGTTATGGCTGTTCCAAGATAATTGTACCGATTCACTTGTTGAAGAATATTTCCATTTACTTGTATATTACATTGTGGCACTTCGTTCTTCCTAGTGACGACCATACCTGTGTCTTTTTACAATTCTAACCCCCAGTTGTTCACTGTGTACAACAACCGCATCCACTAATTGTTGCAGATCCTGCGCATTGTCTGCAATCAGTATTGTATCATCTGCATATCTAATGTTATTGATGTTTCGTCCTCCAATGCTGATTCCATTTATATCCTCTTACATTTCTGAAAATATTTTCACTGTATAGGGAAAAAAGATCTGGAGACATTACACATCCCTGCCTAACACCTCTCTTAATAGGCTGATAGTTGTCCCACTTCATTATCAATCCTTATTGCGGCTTCAAAAATATTTTTATTTGACATGTCTACCTCTAATTTGTCGACTCAGTTTATTATAGTTTTCATTTTTCATATACGACATATACTTATAATAAAAGGATATATTGTAAAGAACATAAAATAACACAAAATATAAGTAATGCAGCTTTACGTAACAAAATTACGGAACTATATTTGGTCAATAGACCAGCATAGTTGTGGGTTCGATTCCGGAGCGCGTCCTTCGGTTCACGAGTGAATTTTTTTGGAGACACCTAAGGGTCCTCGCTGGAGATACAGAGTTCGTGCTTTGTACGACTGCTTTCCATGCTGAGGAAAGAGAACTAAGCCATATGGGATAAACCCCCGGTGCAATGAAGTAGACCCCGTCGACTTTTAATAGACCAGCACAGCTAGATAATTAAATTATGATTAACCACACCTCTGGAGTGGGTTCCCCTAATGGCGAAGGACAGTGTTAATAGAGAAAGCTAATCCACATGCAAAATTCAGTCCAGCGTCCAGCACCACTTGAAGTAGTGTGAATCCATCCATCATGTGCCATGCCGATAAGCGTGGGCGGTCATGTTTCGCCATCTCACTCGATCACCAGAGTCATGGATCAGCTCCCTGTTCCTGTCTCGACCATGCCATGCGGCCAAGCCATCCAGATATTTACTTCTCGGCCTTCCCCTTGGTCTCTTCCCTTCAATCTTTCCAGTTGACACCAATTCTCCAAGTCATTTCTTCTCATAACATGCCCCAAAATTTTGATTGTCTATGTCTAATGACGACTAATCAGTTTACAATCTTCATTTGTTTCTTGAAGGACTTGTTCAATGGTTTTTATGTCTGTCCATGGTATTCTTTGCATTTTCCTCAGAAACCACATTTCCACAGCCATCAGATGTTTTTCAGCTTGACTGCTCATTGTCCACGCTTCACATCCATACAAAAGTACAGGTTCTATGTAGCACTTCTCTTTTTCTCATTTCAATTGATATCTTTTTATTACGTGAAAAGTCTGAATCGAAAGTTCACTGTGTGGGCTTCATAAAAGGTGGAAAAAGTGTCCTAGTGGCACGAAATGCAATATTGCTTGGATAGCAAATCCATTATGTGGAAAGTCTTAATCGAAAGCTCACTGTGTAGATGTTATCTGCAGACTGCATTCTTCTGGTTTCCGGAGGAACAGCCTATGGTGAACGGAAGGCCCAATATACGGAAGTGAGGCTAAGCAGCCATGTGCAGGACGTGACGATTCCTTGGGTGAACCCAGTACCAGAGCGCTGTGTGATGGCTCTGCAAGTATGGAAGCCTCCTTGGATGGCGGGGAATGCCCATGGTCTGCCCCTGCCTTCCCTTGAGGGTTGACCAGGATGTCTTTGGCTGTTCTATATGGGCCAGCTAGGATGGGGGATAACACCACAACAGTGAGATTCAAACGTCCTAAGAAACCCCCGGGAAGGTTAACCCGGTCAACTAATGCCCGCAGAAGTCGGATGTGTCGGCCTAACGGCGCAAGAACGCAGCTCTGCTGTAAACAGGCACAACGCAGTCACATCCGGAAAAAAAAATCCGGATGAACGCAGAAGAAGAAGATATCTTTTTATAGGTCAGTATGTTTTTCATCTTGCAAAAGGCTACTTTCGCAATGGCAATTCTTGTTGTAATCTCTTCAAGGCATCTCCCATCAGATGTTATGACTGTTCCGAGATAACTATCGATTCACTTGCTTAAGAATATGCCCTTTTACTCGTATATCACATTGTGGTAGTTCCTTCTTCCCAGTGACGACCATAATCTGTGTCTTCTTACTATTCAGTTCTAACCCTAGTTGTTCACTGTGTGCAACAACCGCATCTACTAAATGTTGCAGGTCCTGTTCATTGTCTGCAATCAAGACTGTATCATCTGCATATCTAATGTTATTGATGTATCATCCCCCAATGTTGATTTCTTCCATATCTTCTATATTTCTGAAAATATTTTCACTGTACAGGAAAAAAAGATCTGGAGACATTACACATCCCTGTCTCACACCTCTCTTGATAGGCTGATATTGACCTACATCGTTATCAATTCTTATGGCAACTTGTTGTTTCCAATATATGTTTTTTACAAGTCTAAGGTCTTTTCCATCAATTTGTATATCATGTCGACATGTCTCACTTTATCAAAAGCCTTTGTGTAGTCAATAAAGCAAAGATATAGATCTTTGTTTATTTATATAGAACATTCAATTACTGTTCTCAGTATATACACAGCATTTACTGTACCCTTACCTTCTACAAACCCACATTGTTGTTCTCCTATTTCGGGTTGTATTTTCTTCCTAACTCTTTGCATGATAATTCTCAGCAACATCTTTGTGATGTGGCTCATTTTGCTAATTGTTTGATGTTGACTCACATTCCAAGGCTCCTGATTTCTTCGGGATTGTAATAAATATAGAATTACATAATTCAGGCTGTATATCTCCAGTATCGTATATTGCAGTCTGGTGACTTGGTATATTCCATATTCTTCTAAGGGGGGGGGGGGGGGGGGGGGAATTTTAGGGTTTCCAGTGGGAGAATTAAGATTACTTCAAGATCGCATTAATACAAGAACCAGTTAATTGGTATTGTTTTTCCCTCTAAATTTTACGGTTCTGTACTTCTTGCCCTAATGAAATTCGTCGTTTTATAATGTAAGTAGACCCGCAAATCACTTTTTATGTTGAGGTCTAGACTTGTTCTAGTATGTGTTATTAAATGTAGCTTCCATTTTTATGTATACTGTGTAACGGTGGGGGGATTTATAGGGAGGAAATTCGAAAGGCGGTGGGGGATGACGTTCTAAACATATGGTAAAAGGGGGGGGGGGCATGGGGCAGAAAAGGTTTCGAACCACTGTTCTAAGGCATTGATCATGTCTATTGTGATCTTATCTGTACCTGGGGTCTTGCCAGTTTTCATATGGTTAAGAGCATTCTGAACTTCCATCTTCAAAATTGATGGTCCTTCATTATTATTCCGATGATTATATTGTTGTTCTCTTGTATCATAAAGGTCTTTCACATAATCTGACCACGCATGTAAAATCTGATCTTTTTCTATTATGATTTTGCCATCTTTGGTTTTTAGGCAACGCATTGATGTGTGTGTTCTTTTTCTTATTGATGTCATTAATTCTTTTATGCTTTTATTCATTAATTTGGTAGTCCGGGTGCTGTGTTGGTTTTCATTGTCCTTGCAATTTTCCTCAAGCCATGTTTCTTTTGCATAGTATGAATGGAGTAAGCTTAAAACATTATGTTCATATAAAAAATATACGAGACCGTGTACAATGTTACTGTTCAAATCTTATGTTTATGTTTATATACAAATTATGAGACAATGTAAAAAAAAATTATACCACTATGTAGACAAAAATAAAATGAAAGAGGGAAAAAGTGGTTAAGAACATGAGACTAAGATGTTCTGAAAGCAGATAATGAATTAAATTCAAGAACAATACAGAGTGTGACTATGAAACATAGTTGCAGTAGCAATGCAATAGCTAAAATACAAAGTATAAAAGAACAATGGGACATGGTAAGGGACTCTTCATCAAAAAAGCAAAGAAATATTACTGGAGAGAAGCCAAAGAGCTGAGAAAAATGGATGACTGAAGAATGATGGACAAAAGAAAAGTAAATAAAATTGACAAACAAGACAATGGTAAGATAGATAAAGAGGTAAATTTGTTATGGAAAAAGAAAGTTGATTAACCTAGCAGTGCAAGAAAATTGAATTAAAGATACAAAAGATATGCAAAGACATCAGTAAATTTTGGAAAGAAAAATAAGAGCAAATACAGGGTGTTTGAAATCAAAAACAGAAAGATATTATTGGAGGGAGGTGTTATAATGAAGAGATGAAATGAATAAGAATTATATGAAGGAGAAAGGGAAGAATTAACAGAAGAAAGTAACTTAGAAGATCCACCTATTCTAAAATAAGTCTGACACGGTCAAACATGAAGAAAGGAAAAACAGCGGGGCCAGATGGAATCACAATGGGATAATTTGGAGTAGATATATTAACCATAATGTTGAATTATATTTACAGCAGTGGATATTTACCGAGTGATATGCCGGGTAAACATGAAGAAAGGAAAAACAGCGGGGCCAGATGGAATCACAATGGGATAATTTGGAGTAGATATATTAACCATAATGTTGAATTATATTTACAGCAGTGGATATTTACCGAGTGATATGCCGAAATCTTTTTATAGCTATACCAAAAAGACCAGGAGCAATTGAATGCGAAGACTTTTGCACAATTAACCTCAAAACCACGTTACTAAGCTTCAATTATGAGAACTAGAAAAAAATGGAAATTGGTGAAGAACAGTATGGATTTGTGGAAGGAAAGGGTACAGTCAATCATTGTTCGTAATCCCGTATATCCACGTGGGGAAAACAGCAGCTGCGAGAATCGGCAGCGGTTCATGCAGTACTGGTAACTTACGGGGGTATGTGAGCCGGTCGTTCAGAAAGCAATGGCAAATTACTAAACATAAACCTTGCCTAGTATATCAACAGCAGCTGAAAAATGCTGATGTTGACTGCAACATCCTGTAAGGGATATGCAATATTTAAACAAATTTGATAAAGTAAAACATGAACTAATTAAAATGTTGGAAGATAACATTGATAGGAAAGATAGAATAATAAAAAAAAATATTTACAGGAACCAATTAGAAATTTAATTGGGAAATAAAGTAGCAGCAATTAAAATATCAAATGAGGACAATGCTGTGATGTCGGTTCCTAAATCAATCAATGAGGACAATTATGAACAAATAAAGCTAGGAGTACGACAGGGAGGTGTTTGTCACCGAATCTCTTCTCCCTCTGTAATGAAGTAATAATGAGAGAAATCAAAGAGAAGCCGAGAATACTAATCTGAGGTTATAATATAAACAATATATGCTATGCAGATGAAAGTATTGGTGGCGGATAATGTAAAAGTTCAAGAACTTTTGGACATTGTAGTAATAGAGGGCAAAGAAAGGACTTAAAAAAAACAGTAACAATGGTGATATCAAAGAAAAAGGTGATACCAAAATTTGAAATGGAAATAGAAGGGAACATTCTTAACCAAGTGGATAATTTTAAATACCTAGGGGCATTTATAACAGATGGAAAGTGCACAACAGATTAAGAACAGAATAGGGCAAGCAAAAGCTGTATTTCAGAAAATGAAATCTTATGCAATGTCACTCACTGAATGTAAGAAAGGGTGTTGAAATGCTATAAAGAACCTGTTTTGCTGTATGGCAGTGAATCTTGGAATGTAAATGAACAAATTAGGAAGAACTTGGAAGCAGCAGAGATGTAGTTCCTAAGACGAATGTTGCGAATTCCTTGGACTGCCAGAGTAACTGACAATGATTGCCTGAGACAGGCTAAGGAAACTAGAAACACTATATACAACATTAAGAAGGAGACAGCTTTCTTTGGTCATGTAATAAGAAGAGACATTGGAGAATATTGTGATGACTGGAAAGATCAAAGGGAAGAGGTGGACCAAGATAAATGATACTGGATGGATTGAGACAGTGGCGTGGAGGAATATCATCAGCAGAGTTAATCCAGAACACCAAAGACCGAGATAGTGGAGTGACATGGAAGGCCTATGCCAGCTGGCAGGGCACTTGTGATATAATATTGCTAGTATTGGGGAAGCCAGACTCTGGGGACAATTCATTCTCTCTTAAGCAGATGCTTATTAAGACTAGTTTATGCGGACACATTGCTATTTATTGCATGTTTCTGTATCTATGTCAGTCATCCATTTTTTCCTTCTTTCTCTATGCTCCAATCATCATTGGATGTTAGGTTTCTGTCTCACTCCGGACCTCCAAATTAGAAATCTGGCAATGTCTACATTTCCAGACCTAGATAAATTTTCCAAACACATGTAGCCGAGGGGAAAAGACAATAGAAAGACTGAGTTTCCTTTGCTACGGTTCGAAGAGGTAGAGCGTAACTCTGACTTTATTAGGACCAAAGAAGAAAAGGAGTAAAAAGAGAGAGAGAACCTTGCATCGCCCCCAACTAACAAAAAAGAGATAGTAATTAAATAAGAAGATTTGAAGTTCTTGTACAGGGGTCTCAACTCATTCAGGAACTGTCATATTTGAGACCCAGACAGTGAATTAAGGTGTTATATTGTGGTAGAAATAGTGGTTGTAAAAACTAAAAGAGAGTAAACAAACAAATCAAGAAAAGTACAATAAGCTCTTTAATTTGTCTACTACAACTTCATTGACAATTTATGTTCAAACATTGAATAATAAAAACGTTCAGTAACAGATACAACAGACAGCTGCAGATATCAAATCTTACATCAACCAAGGGTGGCCCCTATCCAGTCACCAGAACTATAGACAACTTGGTACACCAAGTACCCCAACACAGTGACCATATCAAAAAGCAAAATCAGCAATCAAGCAATAAATCAATGACAATTACACATAAACAGTTATCAAAATGACAAATGCAAAAACAATTGTGTCAACTGTGCCACATCCAAAAACATCATAAATCAAACAAAAAATCAATGACATTTATACATACACAGTCATGAAAATGACAAATGCAATTATTACATTGACATAAACTCATAGATATCTACATAGATATGTACCCAAACTCAATCATGTCAGCAACCTCAATCAAGAAATCAATTATTTCCATACAGGAGATCACAACACTGCAATACTAATGGGATTTATTCTTTTTCAGAATTTGGTGATGGCAGCGTGATATATCAGAAAGTGTCTGCGTCCAGCCAATTGTGCCACATATTGAATGACAGAAGAGCAAATGGTTTGACCATCATGTTAGAATGCAACATAACAACCAGCACTGGATAAGAGATCTATGAGAGCAAGACTACACATGAGAAAATGAATTGACATCAAAGATATTTTACAATCACAAGGAATGACACTATCCAGTGCCACCTATCAGGTACTGGAGTGCCAACTATTCCTCCCCACGATGCTTAAAGGCAAAAGTGGATTATGATGATGACCAGATAGGGAAACCAACTCTGATGTGTTGCAAGCAACACGATACAGCAATGTAGTATATGGGCACACAATCTTATGGATTTGAAAAATCTAGAGAGGGTATGTGACGATCTTCAATTCCGAGGAGTGAAGGGAACTACTGGCACGCAGGCCAAATTTTTTACCTAGTTTGAGTGGGGATGCCAGCAAAGTTGAACAGCTGGACAATTTGGTCACTGAAATGGCTGGCTTCAAAAGCCATTTTTATCATGCATGGTTAGACATACTTAAGGAAGCTCGATACAGAAATCTTATCAATGAAATGTAATGGGCGAACCAAACTTACACTATGAAATCCACCAACAGAAAGAAGACATTAGAAATGAGCACCTAAAAGGTCAACAGGCGGTTCTGAGTGGTCAGAGGCTGGATGCTGCAGGTGAATGTATTTGAGCTGTTTTGAACTGATTCCAGCAATTACTGACAAAGTTTAAAATGGCACAGTTTAATGCCTCAGCTCATCCCCATCTTAGATAAAATCATTGAAATGACATTTGGATTATAGTATCGCCTCATAGTGCCATACGACCTTTGCAAGGTCAGGTTGAGAAGACATCTGAAACTATTCATCATGATTTAAATCATCCTGTGCAGGCATGCTTTTGATGATTTCCCTATACTTTTAGCTGATTGACCTGATCTAAGAGGTCCATCAGGAGAGATCAGCCCTAACACATGGGACCCGGCAATGCGAATGTACCTGCCATCACATATCTCCTAAACAGTATTTCACTATCTACAAGTACAGTAACATTACCCCGATTTTCGAAGGCGATTCGTATCATGGCAGACTTGGAGGTCATCTAACTTAACCACATAACCAACAACTACAGTAAAGTGTAACACCCAACAGAGTTCTTATTTCAACAGTACATGTCACCAGTTAACAGACTCGGCTATTCTACAATCATCAGCTGCTAATGTCTCAATCACGTATTGTGACATCAAGATATATGGTGTGTGTCCGTGAATTTTGTAACCAGAGATATCTTCAACAATATCTGCCAACTTCCATATCAAACATGTTCATTCGAAGTGCCTACCTGCTCCATCCAGAGAGCGCCTGTCTGAATTTGATCTACTTGAGTACCCTACCGTTTCTATCAATTTGTGATTGGAGTGCTGCCTGCCGAGACGAGAGGGACTTTAACCTGCACTATTGAAGCAGAGCTACTAGGAAGAAGACGAATGGAGTAAGAAAAGTTAAGTGCATTGTCTGTAGCTTGTACATTATTTGTGTTCAGTGGTCCAAAGTGGTACAGAGATCAGGCACACTATCATTCTGTCTGTCCTGTGTCAGTAAACACTAAAGACGGTACCAGAGTGAATGGCATAGATATAACAGAACAGAACTGAATATCAAAAAGCTAGCTAGCGGAAAATGACGGACTTAATACACAACAAGTGTAGAAGATTAAGATCGAAACGTCATATGGGTTGCACCAGCTTGTTTGTTAAATACAAAGCGAGTGTCGTTTAGCCTCCAGAGAGAGAGAGAGAGAGAGCAAAAGATCTGTCATGCGATACGAGCCACATCAATAACCATTGAGATAATGAAGATGAGTATCCTAGCAACTTTGCTCCACTGCTTGATGTTGCTGTAGAAGCCTGGTAATGTACCAGGCTATAGACTTCCATGGGAGAATAATGAAGATGAGTATCCTGCAAACTTTGCTCCACTGCTTGATGTTGCTGTAGAAGCCGGTAATGTACCAGGCTATAGACTTCCATGGGAGAATAATGAAGATGAGTATCCTACCAACTTGGCTCCACCGCTTGATGTTGTTGTAGAAGCTGGTAATGTACCAGGCTGTAGACTTCCATGGGAGAATAATGAAGATGAGTATCCTACCAACTTTGCTCCACTGCTTGATGTTGCTGTAGAAGCCAGAATGTACCAGGCTATAGACTTCCATGGGAGAATAATGAAGATGAGTATCCTACCAACTTTGCTCCACCGCTTGATGTTGCTGTAGAAGCTGGTAATGTACCAGACTATAGACTTCCTTGGGAGAATAATGAAGATGAGTATCCTACCAACTTTGCTCCACCGCTTGATGTTGTCAAGAGTAACACTTTTCCTGGTTCTCTTATAACCATACACACTATCAGCACTTACTGTGCGCTTTGAACTCATAATTATGGGTGATTACATAACATCCTGGAAAATCTACGCACAAATTAAT